>KZ807045.1:232875-263074 GCA_000696205.2 Oncopeltus fasciatus
ATATATATATATACATATACACGCACAATTTATACAAAAGCACACACATACACACAATGTAAGTAAATCGATCATTTAAGCAAAATAAATTACAATATTTAGGGGGAGAAAATGAGTTGCTGATTTTTCGATATAAATTTCAATATCTATTCCATATTCATTCATTATTTGTTGAAGGTATAGCACAGTAAGTAGTAATAGTTCTATAATCCTTGTGCTATATGTGTAACAAATATTTCTTTTAACCAAGGACTATTTATTATACCTTTCAAAATCCAATTTGAAGACTAATTTTTAATTATAAAACAACATTTAATGTAAAACTCAAAATTGATTCTGATAATAAACGAAGTGTCAAAACAAAAACTTAGTTTATCTAATTAAAAAACCTTATTTAACAAATATTTTATTTGGTTGTGGTTTTTTATCCTACGTAAATTTTAGTCCAGTCTCTAGTCCTGGTAGCATAACTGGTAAATGCACCGGTCCGGAAAGCAGGAGATCCAGGTTCGATTCCTGGCTGGGACAGATAGATTTTTTTTTATTCTATTCCCTCTCATTAACTAATTTAACAAATTTGCTTTTTAATAATATGCTTGATATTGTTAGATATATTAGCCAAAATATATTTGACAGAAGATTTTACAAACCTAAATCAACAAATACCCAAAATGTTAGATGTGATTTGATATATTATAGGACTTTATTATTCATGTTCTGGGTGAAACGTTTATCACAATAGTACTCTACAACATAGGAATCGGGCGGTGCTCACAATCGTCAGCTGATTACCAATGAGCTATCTCCGTAGTTCCTCTCCATTGAGGGGGCGCGAGGGCGAAAGGGTGGAAGAGAGGCAAATAACGGATGATTTCAAGGTACATTGTTCGGGAGGGCGGATCTAGCTTGTGTAACGGTCTGTGAGAAAGAACTATTCCAATTTGTAGGAACAAACAGTGCGCCGTCGCTGGCTGTACTCCGGAAATCTGCGGGATAGCGCAAAGGACAAAGCCTTCGAGAAGAGAGCACAGCTGCCCGGCCTGGGAAACAGCGCCCCCGCTTCTTCACCTGCGGGTGGGGGAATCGGCCGTCTCAGGCATCTAGGGGCTTTTAATTTTAAAGGGGGAGTTCGAGAAGAGTCTCCCTTAAGGGCAGCAGGTAGCCCTTCGTGGGATCCTTTCGGGTCTCTGCTGCGGGTTCAAATCTCGCCAAGGGCAAACTTATATCTTCAGGTAAATAATCTAAAAGGTTATTTCTACCACCAATGAATATAGAACTCTCATACCTTCTATTCTCCGTCTTCATTGGTTTCTGCAAACCATCTTCTGTTGGCGAGCGCTTTCGGACATTGCCCATCTTCTTGGCCGAATACATGCGTTCACTGTCACGGTCTGTATTCAACTGCATTGATAATCGGCCAGAAGATGGACAATGTCCGAAAGCGCTCGCCAACAGAAGATGGTTTGCAGAAACCAATGAAGACGGAGAATAGAAGGTATGGGAGTTTTATCTTCAGAGCCATGCGTGTTTAGAATGGGATGGCAACCTATAGATAGCCTCTCCAACAATGACCCTAGGTGGTTAAAGGGTGGATAAAAAAAAAAAAATCCTGTGCTTAACATTTGCTGGTAGTTCCATCTACCTTGAGCAATGTACTGCTACATACATACGTATATATATATATATATACTCACTTACAAGTCTTTATTGATTTATGCGAGTTTTTTAAGTATGCGGTGAAATTGATTTCGAGGCCAACCTAATCCTTCGGGTCAAGGCATCCATAAATTCCAACCCTCCTTAATCACATTGGCTATAAAAGTTTATAATGCGCCTTGGTGCGGGGTGCCTTTTTTTCTTTTTTTTTTTTAAATTTTATTTTTAAGTATATGGTTCTTGAATATTTAAGTTGTTATAAATGCTCTTGTACTTCTTAGCAAATACGAAATGTTCCCAACTGTTTATCACAAGAAAGGATTATAATTACTCTTTGTCCTGAGTATTTATTTAAAATTTAATTTATCTGCTTTGTAAGCACATTTTATTCCATTTTTTAACATTTAATATGAAAAAAAAAATAAGGTTTTTTGCTCAACCTTTTTAGAACACAGCTACTCCATTTATATGCGTCTGTGTGACCTTCTCATTTTTAATTTAATGCTAGGGCATCGTCATTTCAGACTTTAAAGACGCCAGAAGTATTGTAAATTTTGAAACCTTCTATTGATAATTAAAAGTAATTGTACATTATTACCGAAACATTTTCTAGCGGTCAGTGAGGATCAACAGATTTTTCCCGTCCTTTCTTCTAATTCTCATTGGAATTGTAAGCTGAAAGGAGGCCAGCTGGAATCTTCAGTTAGAAGCCCTAGTAAAAATACCCAGGCCTCTCTCGCCACTCCAAGGGAAAACTGACTCATTTAGTATCTAATCCTCAGTGGCTAAATTTCCTTCATTTGTGTAAAAAAAATATTTTTATATATATTTTAGTGAATACTGAAAGAATGTAGGTGTTAAAGTTCCTCTTATCACTTATTTTTTCAAAATGTTTTCGCCATTTTTTCTAGTCCTGCATATGAAAAAACAAAAACGTATGGGTTCTAATAAGTATGAAAATGACACTGCTTATTTAAATGCATAACGGATGGCTAATTGTGTTATTGAGCAAAATCGGAGTAAAAAAGTTTGTTGACTACTGCAGATGTAATATTTAAAGACATATTTTTGGAGTTATACAGTAAAATTAAGCAGTAAATAATTTTTCTTAATGTAATTTATCACTTTTAAATTCAGATTAAACGACTGGGTTGGTTTATGGGCAAAATCGTACTAATAATATGATGGATTTAAGGATGGTGTGGAAAATTCATTTACGAATATTTATTCACTACAATGCTGAAGAATTCGCTTAGTTTTTGCACCTCCTTCGTTAAGAACTTTTTTTTTTNTGACCTTGTAACAGGGATAAAATCAAAGAGCGTTAAAAGTTTAAATCAGGTCTCTAGTTCTGTTAATTCGAAATTCAATGGATAGGCTAGTCGTACAAGTAAAGAGCGTCTATAGTTTACGGAATTAAGAGTTCATCCTGCCGTTCAAGTAATCCTTCAAGGAGTCGGGCCTAACCAAAGTGGTTTAGAGGAGGGGGCCAATAAGTACTCAATGGATAGAGCTGGCTGGTGAAAGGAGATTGGCCGAGATGGCTGGTGTCCGGTTGGCCCGGGTTCAACCGCCAACGAAAATAAACCGACGGCAGCCTGATGGCATTTTTAAATTGCTGGCGGCTCTTACTGATTAGATAAGAGGAGTCCCCCCCCCCCTCCCACTGCCTAGCCTAACTCCTATCAGGATTGGTGCCCTCAGCTTCGGCTCTATTAAAACCTTAAATAATCACCTCCTTTTCGTAAGTCACAAAGGGATTCAAACTCCTGTCAATAGACATAAACATATCCACACTGCAGCTTAACATGAGCGATCCATTGTTAGAAGAATGTAATAAGTATTTAATTATTAAGGGGATTTTTAAAGGGGATAAACAGCTGAAAAGGGGCTGAACGGTCACATTTATAAGGAATACTGACTACGCATTCATGCAGTAATATATACCATATATTGCAGAAAAGGAAAAACGCTATAAGAATCAAGTAAATATGGAAAGACTCTTTTGATCAGACAGTCCAAGGCAAATTTCCGTTCGGGCCTTAGGACAGCAGAGAATAACCATAGACATATCAATCTAATTTGATATGGATAGATTATGTAACCGTTTATAAAATAAATATTTATGAGATGAGTCTAATGGAAAATGTAGAATAACAAAGCGTTCGACAACAGAAGATGATTTGCAGAAACCAATGAAGACGGAGAATAGAAGGTATGAGAGTAGAATAACATTCGTTTATTATTACACATATATTTATATTATTATTTATAATAAGACTGAATTAATAAAAATCGAAAACTACATAAAATGCTAATGCACAATATTAATACCGAAGTGGGAACATGTTAGAATATAATCTACATTCTTATGAATTTTATATAAATACTAAAAGGATTTATACCCCAGTTTTATATCTCTAGTAATTTCTGTACATCCACGTATAACAAGCAGTAATGGCTGTCTTTTGGGTTGACGGGGAAATAAGTGCGTAAACGCTGTGAAGAATATTACCTGTAAACTAGGCCTTGAATTATCACTGTATAGTTATTAAAACGCTAACTTATCATAAATCGTACATTTTGCATTTAAATTCCAGTATTTAAACTACAAGAATTGAGACTACTCAACTAGTGAATTGACACACTCTGTAAATTAAATAATAACAGTGAGAGGAATATAGAAGAAAATAATTTAGAGGATGCATTCATTTTTAGATAAACAATTGTTAATTCTATTAAAAGCATAATAAATCATCTTTATTTGAGAAATATAAAATAAAATGACTTATGAATAGTTATAGGTATTTGAAAGATGAGCGTTTCGTATCAAGTTAATCTCAGAGCGAAAATAAAGGCCTGGAAGAGAGCATGCGAATCTTGGCCAAGACTCAAGGGGATTAGGAGAAAGTCTCTGTGGGGAGACGTCTGTGGGAGAAGCCACAACAGAAAATCTAATTCATGTGGGATGTAAGAATGGCTTCCAGGGGGACATCATGAAAAGCATTCATTGAGACTTAGGACGTCCCAACAAACAAGAATAACTAATTCTCCTGCAAAGAAATATATCCAGGTTGGTAATACAACGACGAGGACAGAATGCCAATATCCTTTAAAAAAGGATTTAAATTTGTAGGTTTTTAATACTCAAAAGTACAAATGCAATATTAAAAATGAAAACCTAATATCAGCAACATGTAAATATCAATATCCTTAAAATCTAAAGTGATGCAATTAAGTTTTCTTTAAATGCGCCTAAAACTTGTCAGGGACCATCCCCGAGAACAATTTTGAACAAAATTAGCAACTGTTTATTTAAAAAAAAAACAACAAAAAAAACTGTTCTTACTCATACTTAAATAAATAATTAACATTAGCTAATTTATAAAAAAAAGTTACAGAGGATATATATTTCTAAATACTTGTTCTACTAGATATATAGCTCTAAAATACGAGGTGAATAGCAGGCAGATATAGGAATAAAACAAAGAAAGATAACGAGAAGTAATAAGAGCCAACTTTGAGATAATAAACAAAAAAACAGAAAGAACTAACTAAATTTCTATTCAAATTTTGAGTCTATTCATCCTTTAATAAATAAAAAAAGTAATTAAAAGAGGAATATGAGATGTTAATTTTTTGGATCAGTTTATAGAAAGGTCGTCCTTGTCTAATGGAAAAATCTTATCTTAATGTAATCCTAACAAAAGCTTGATTCTACAGTCAATAAAACTGTAGTGAATCATTTTTAAAAATGAGAGATTAAGACATTTTTTATTCAACGCAAGATATTTGCCATGTTGAGCCACATTATTATGTATTAATTATTCTGTTTACCTTTTTCTATTTTTGCATTCCAATTTGATTATATCAAGGAAAAAAATTCAACAATAATTCAAAATTCCTTTTCAAGGGACTTAAAAACATACAAAATTACGACCCATTTCTCAATGGAATTAAAATCGTTGTATCGGAGCACTGTTGATGTATAACCTAAACTTTAAAGACGAGATAATCAATTCTCATAAGTAGGACATCATTAATTTGTTGCATAAATTCGTCATAATGCTTTCTTAAGCCTAAGAATAACATTGAGTGGGTTCCATCTTTAGTTAGAGAATACAATTCGCGCGAACTATGTTGAAAATAAGGTAGAATTAAATGTCAGCATGCAGCACCTTTTTTTTTTTTTTTCTTTTTTTTTTTCCAAATGCCTTTTCACTTTTAACATCAAACAGTTGGGCTCTCATAGCAAGGGTTTGGCAAGCATTAATAGTCATCAGTCTTCGTAAAGTTGTAATCATTCCATTGTAAGAAGTAAATGTACTTTGAATGGAGTGAAATGGCCTACCTGAAAGGCGATGAGAGGGGTATAGGTCCGTCATCATCATCAAGGTTGGGACTGCTCCCAGGCTCCTCCTGCTCCTTCACAACCTCCTCCGCATCACTGACGGCGGCCCCGACTTCTTCCTGGCACTGGTCTTTCTGGCCTTCTACTTTGTCCTCGGCTGGAACCTCTGCCTCGGGAGGAGGGCTGGGCAGTCGGCAGTCGGCAGGTTCCTCTTCGTCCTCCTCTTCCTCTTCCTCAGTCTCTTTCTCTTCGCACTCCTTCTTCCCTTTCTTCTCTTTCTTTTTCACGCGGGGGGCGGGCCGGGGTTTCGAAGACGCTTCAACTTTCTCTGCAAACAGAAATCGTGCACACTCATTAGATGAGGTTTACCATAAAATAAAAAAGGTAAGAACTACTATCTAAAATCTTGAAATTTATAAAAATATCAATTTCAAAGGAAAATCAAACAACCTGGAGAATTCTTACATGCAAGGAAAAAAAAAACAGTTTTTTAAATAAAATTACATATACATAAATTCATAAAGCTTATTACAAAATATATACTTCGAATTCTCGTGTAAAGATTAGACAAAGTATTAACAAATTCCGTTAGAAGATAAGCGCTTTTATGACAGAATTTCTACAATAGGACCAACTAGACTTAAAAAAAAAAAAAAAAAAAAAAAAATCTATAATCAAGAGATAAATTGACTTGAACAAAAGCTATGATATGAGTACTCCCATCATTAGGAAATTCTGCATATACAGGGGTATATATCCACCGAGATATGATATGGATACGTGAGGCTTCCAGGTAAGGGCTAATGAGCCCGAAACCATACTCGCAGTATGGCACCATACTCCAGTGCTGCGCAATGGGGAAGAAGAATTACCGCAGAGTGAGATTGAGCCAGCTTCTGTGGGAAATGTCACGAGACAGATTTCACTACCCACACCACAACAATAGTGTCGCTGTCTACACACAGACTCTGCAAGTTTCCATATGGTATTTGCCCATTACAGGAGAACAGCCGAACGACATTCAATTATTTTACATTCATCAAATTAGTATTCAAAGGAAATCCGACTACCCTAAATGCCTTTAATTTTCTAGGGTATTGGGTATCTATGTAAAACCAATATTTTCCATATTGGAAGGAAAAAATTAACTCCGAACTAACTTTGCCACATTTCGATGGTTAAAAAAAAAGGCATTGAAAGTTTAAAATATAAATATATAGGCGTCTACTAAGTAAAGGAGCAGAGGACTAAGGTCTAGCATTAAATATTTCATTATACCCAATAGGCTATAATAATGAACGTAATTATATAAAATATTCAGTGACGAAGAGCTACTATAACGGCTTAAGTAAGAGGAAAAATCAAGATTTAGATAGGGTATAGACGGCAGGTAATTCAATAACAGGAAAAAAAACCTTTTCATCAAAAAGAAAATGTTAAAATACAAATCAGGGTCCGTCAAAAAAATTTACAAAATATGAAATTAATTTACATTTACTTTTATTACATTAATTAATTCATTTTATACTAAACTTTTTTTCCTTTTTAATCAGTGACAGAAGTCGTATGAAGTCAAATCAATAATTTAAAAGGTTAAAATGAAATTAAAAATCAGATAAAATTGATAATTTATAAAGCCGTACTGAAAACAAGAAAAGATAATATAAGTTTACTGTTCATATTGATCGTTGAAGAAGACAACTACAAAAGGTTTGCTTTTAATGGGGCGACATGTTTGTAATACGAGAACAACGTGAAAAGGCAAGACCACTTTAAATACCTGAAAACAATTACGCGGTGAAGATAGTGACAAACATATCAGCTGAATCACTCGCCAGCTATTCAAAAGCATGTGTCCTTATGTAAGAGGATAGATACGAGATGCGATAGATAGAACGCTCTGCAAAGATATATATGGAAGCTATGACCTTTGAAAGGTTCATTCAATGGCGGACGGATACAAAAGGGGTTAAACAAGCGCCAGGAGTTGCCAAAAGAAACTCAATGCGCCCATACAATGCCCTTTCGAAACCCAAATAGAAACATACAAGTATTGTATGAATGGCCCACATTTACAACCGGGCTTACAAGCCGGCTTTCGCAATGAGCCGAGAATCCCCCTCTCTTTAAACCCAGGACCAGATCCCCTTCACCTTAACCAACCCTCATCATCTGACGTCAATGACAAGCCTGTTTAGCATAGTCAGACCACGGGAAATCCTCCGAGGTCAGTACGCTCTCGAAGAAAAATAAAAAGAGTTCTAAACAATAAATGCAAGGGAATAGAATTAAAAAAAAACTGTCTGTCTCAGCCAGGGTTTATTTTTATTTTATTCCCTTGCATTTATTGTTTACAAATGTATGTCGGATTAAATACCTCAACAAAAACAATATTCATAAAAATAAATAAAAGCAAATGAATGAGATTCGAATAAATAGCTTGGAAATGTCAGCTTCTTCGAGCATAAGACGATGTATTCGTTTTCGTCGGAGGTTTAGACTCCCGGTAGAAGTGCGGGGAATTTAATAAGTTATCTGGCTAGTCTCGGTGGTGTAATTGGCTAACGCGCTTGCCTGGATAGCAGAAGATCCAAGGTCGCTCCCTGGCTGAGACTGATAGATTTTTTTTATTCTATCCTTTGCATTTAATGTTTAAAAATTTATGTGAGATTAAATGCCACATCAAAACAATATTTATAAAAAGAGTTCTCTCTCATCAACTCATAAAAAGAGTACTCTAGATAAAAGATTTTTGTCTCATACATCATACAATCGTTGAATAGGTAAAAATAGGAATATGACCTCTCCCCCCCCCCCAAAAAAAAAACAACAACAAAAAAACGACAATAAACAATAAAACGGAATTCGCTATGTTAGTTCCTATCACTTAATTAATGTTTAACTTAAGAGAGTATATCCACACGCATAAGTAAGTATATGTATAACACAAAAATTGTAAAGAATTACGAAATATATTGTATTGATGGGCATTTTAAAATTTAATTAGTGGCAACGGATATAGATTATGCATTTATTAACAATGTTCTATGTAAATGCTCCTCTGAAAACTTAGTCTAATTTTATGACCTCAATACACGTCAACATAACTTGGAATTACACTTATTTAAGGGAAATCACTGAATATAAAATACTCGTAACTATTTTCATCGTTACAATAATCACCTTTACTTTGAGTCGAAGAGACAAGAAAAAAATAATGTCCATTAAAATCTCGCAAGATAATCAGTCCAAATGGCAGGGCACAGCCGGTATTTACATGCATATTTATAATGTTTGTAAAACAGGTTTTCCGATCTCATAAAAAAAAACTAAGAAGAGACGTTCCAGCTGAAATAGGAGAAGGTAAACAACACTCATTTAGTGGTTCGACAGAAATAACCCCCCTGAAAATAAGAAAGCTCTTTAGAGCGATACATGAAAATATCGGAGGGCGACGACCACTTTAGTTCCTCAGAATGGGGAGCAATGACACCCAAAAATATTCACAATAAATATTTATAAGGCACCAAACCATATATTTAAGGATATCCTGTTGCAGTACAACTTCAAATGGGTGTTTGTAAGGCGTCCGAATGCTTAGCAAACAGCAAATTGTTCTTAACACACACCAAAACAGAAAAATAAATAATATAAAGAAAGAAGATTAAACTCCAGTTTATGGACTTAATTTCAGCTCGACTAATCTACACAAAGGAACTAAAATTAACGAAAACGAGGTAAAAACTATTTGGCAATACATTTTTAACGTCCGAATTGGCATAATCCAATCTACATAAATATTTAGAGCATTACTTTTTTAACTATTATTTTTCAAGGCACATGAGCATAAAACCTACTATATTAAAAATATTTATTTGGTTGTGGTTTATTATCCCACGTAAATTTTAAACAATCAATGAGAGGGAATAGAATAAAAATTGTGGTGGGAATTTAATAAGTTATCTAGCTCGTCCCGGTAGCATAATTGGTAAATACACCGGCCCGGATAGCAGGAGATCCAGGTTCGAGTCCTGGCGGGGACAGATAAATTTTTTTACTCTATTCCCTCTCATCAATTGTCTACTATATTAAATCACATCTCATCTAAATACAAGTAAAATAAACGGTAATTGAGATGTTTAAGTTAATATTAAAGTTGACGACGAAAAAAATAAAATGATAATAAAGAAAAGCTGTAAGTTTTGTAGCGTAAAGATAAAGGAGAAGTAAGAAAACAATCGAGATAAATGTTTTGAGGAGCTTAGCGGAAGCAAGGAGGTTTTCAGAGACACGATGGGATGGCAAAAGTTTGGAGTATTGACAAACAAAGCTGCCCCCTTCCCCCTCCCCCTCACAAACTTGGAGAGAAGTTGCGTTCAAGGGCGCGCTCGTTCTACCCCCTCCACAACTTTCTCACGGCGCCAACTTCCCCGACAAGCTTACCTATCCCACCCTCCACTTCGCTAGACTTCTTCTTCTTCTTCTCCTTCACATACATATGTACAGTCAGCAGACTATGGAGAGGGACTTTCAAAAGAGTAATCAGGAAAGTCCTGATCCAACACAGTGGGCAGTCAAAACTCATTCTATCGCAATTATTGTTTCCCTAATTGGGGAGAATAAGAATTTAGCAAAGGATAAATATATATAGTTTTTTTTAATGGTCATACTTCTAATATAATTTTTTTTTTTGCCTCGTTTATTTAACATAAATCAGTAACAATTGGTTACAAATTTTGCTATAAATTAGCAGTCCTTGTGCTATGTTGGTGTACACCACCTATGGTGACCCTTTTACACGTAGGTATGAGCGAGTCATGGTAAGAGTATTGCCTTGGACGATGTGCTCCATGGAGCATTACAGAAGCTGTAACCGGTGGGGCATAACCGGCGTATATAATTTACATATNGGAGCATTGCAGAAGCAGTAACCGGTGGGGCACAACCGGTGTATATAATTTACATATAAAACAGAACATATATATTAATATTACAATAATTATTATTATTCAAATTCATAACATAATAAAATAAATATTGTATTTTTTAACATATTAATTGTTGAATACATTTTTTTTCTTTTAACTCTAATAATAGAGTATATGCATAATAATCAAATATATCACACATTCAACTTTCATATTTTATCATTTCAACAACAAATAAATTAGGACAATATAAATTTTAAGTTAGTTAGAAATGAAATTTTATCATTGAAGCATTAACTATCACCAACAATCAACCGAATTAAAAATACAGCTCGGCCTCGTGGAGAGACTCAAAAACGAGTTGAAATTTGTATTTGATCTCTATTACAATAAATTCACTAACCCATTTCGCCTACCTGATTTTGTTCCTCATCTCCATATAGCTTAGGAGGCACAAAATCAGCAGCAATTACTGTCAGTCACCAGC
Organism: Oncopeltus fasciatus; assembly: GCA_000696205.2. Taxonomy (NCBI): domain Eukaryota; kingdom Metazoa; phylum Arthropoda; class Insecta; order Hemiptera; family Lygaeidae; genus Oncopeltus; species Oncopeltus fasciatus. The sequence continues at coordinate 244,298 of KZ807045.1, forward strand.
TATTGCCAAATAGGTCATAGTTGTATCGTCTGAAGTATTAACCAGGACAGAAGTCAAAGATACTTTTGTTCCAGCTATTTTAGTCCCCATCTTTTGTATTTTATTTACAGAATTATCATTTTATAGATAACTTGAGAGAAATTGGCCATGGTTTCGGCCAGGATCGGAAAAATAAAATACCCCAAAACTGTTGTGTAATAATTTTTTTGTTATTATTGCCGACGTCTCGACTTAACTTGTAAGACATCATCGGGGCGACAGTGATGTCTGGAGAGATTTCCGGGGGAAGTTACCGGTCACATCTCAGAGTCGAGGGCTAAATTAGTTTACAAGTTAAGTCGAAACGTCGGCAATAATAATAAAAAAATAATTACCCAATAATTTTGGAGTATTTTAATTTTCTGATCCTTGCCGAAACCCTGACTAATTTCTCCAGCATAAGACTCCAACCAAGATACACTATAATCATTGCAAGTCGAAAATGTACAGATTTCTTCCGTTCGAGATATTATACAGGCAAAGGAAATTTTATGAATGGTCTAAGACCGGTGGTAACTATGACCAAAGCTGAAGAGGAAATCTGTGACAGGGACTGAGAGGCTGTGGAGAGGAATAGGCGAGAGGGAATGGGATTTCGCCCTGTGTATTAGCGGAAGACCCCCAGCACTTCGCCGTAATAGGAGAGAATTACTCAACTCGCAAATACAAGCAGGACAGGTTTGTACGGAACCTCGAACGCGATCCCTCTAGCCAGGCAAGGAGGGCGTGGGAACCACCTCCAGGCTAGACTACACGGGAATCACAACCAGCCCCCGCGAGGCAGGGGAAAATATCTGGAGCGCTCAAACAGCATTTACCCCCGCACTACTGTGGCGCGAACAAGCGGGCCTTGACACATTCAAGTCCAAACATATGTATTCTCTATACACACACAGACACACACACAAAATAAATTTTTTTGTATTGGCATTCTATTGTATGACTAGGGAAAAAATGTTATTTCCCGAAAATGGACATCTCCTACTGGTCCTGGTACACTGATTATAACAGACCGATGTTTGTTAGATTCCTATATGAGCATAGTCATGCCCATGATTTTCTCAATTATATTTGACATGAAGTTTGTTAATTTACTCCTAATCACTGGTTGAAATATCAGTTGGAGGGGGGGAGAGGAATACAAAAACCCACAACTGTTCAAAAACAATTTTAGTTTTTAAAAATATTGTCTTTGGTGTAATATGCCAAAACTTTAATTAATACTTTAGATTTTTTTTTTTCGGGAAAATAAATAAGGAAATTTTTTTTATTAGCAGTGATAGATGATGACAATTAGGGTTATCAAACAATATCCAATATTTTCCACTAAATTTTTTCTCTAATTGCTGAGCGCGTATAGTGAGCACATCTGCCTTAATAAGGAGTGCCCCTAGAGCTAGCAAGGCAGGGATACTCACAAAATGGTGACTGAGCTCCGAAGATGGAATCAATGAGTCTGAGAGCGCTCAGCAATTAAAGAGAAATATGTTTGAAGTGTGAAATATTGGATATTGTTCGATAAAAGGAAATTTTCTGGGTGTGATTCGAAACAAATAGCAGAAACAAAACAATTCAAGGAAAGTTACTTAGTGTAAAGCCACTCGGTTACGCTTAATTATTTTCAAGTGTGGGCGATAATTCAGCCTCAACTCTAACTTCCCTAACGTAAGGTTGAGGAGGGGGTTTGCCTAAAACAAGGGAATCCAGGTGAGAGGAGCCTTGTGACGTGTGCGCCAATACTGCAGGGGTTCTGGAGGGTGGGGGGAGAGCCATGACTAATAGCAGTTACGAGCGCAGAGAGCTCTCTGCTCAGCCCCAGTACTTTGATGACTGTACTAAAGGCGCAGAATGCGGGTCGTAAAACAGGGTCGGGGGGAGAGGGGAGTAGCCCGCCCTAGACATAATAGCCAGTCTTTCATCTTTTTCTTTATCCTTTCTTCTTCTTTTTCATATTTTATTTTTTTCTGCCTTATTTTTTGCCTTTGTATGGACGTGCGAGAACTCAATGCACAAGAGAAAGGTTGGCACCAGTTCCTGCGACTCCCCAACGAATTCTTAAATTACCTCCTATCCTTAGGAAAATTATGCTTTATTATAAAACTAGCGGTCCCGGCAAACTTCGTTTTGCCAAATTATTTTTTCTTTTTAAGGGCGTTGCTGGCCCTAAGCAAACATTGGTGTTTTATTATCACATGATTTAAATAGAGGTTTTAACGAAATTTACGGCCTTCAAATAAAAACCTATCATAAAGATTTTTTACGGAATAATTTAGACATGGTGTAGATATGGGCTCAATAAAAAAAGAAACACATGTATTTAAGGAAAATTGNCAGTGTTGCTACTTTTGTTTTGTTTTGTTTTGTTTTCATCTGACTGTTTAATTTCATCAAAATCGGCCCAGCCGTTTTAAAGTCCATACGTTACATACATACACACATTATAAATATAGATAAAAATTATTTTTACAACTAATTTAAATTATTAATTTTACTTTTTTTGCCCATTGGTGTAAAAGAATAAAAAGAACCCTCAATAGACAAAATAGAAGAATCTTTTCCTTTTTTCATGGGATTTATATACTTAATATTAAAATAAAAAATGTAAAATTTTACCTGATTATTATCAATTCATTTTGAATTAAAAATAGCAATAATTTAAAAAGCACAGTTATTCTTACACAGCCACATATATCAACTTTAATTATCATGTGTTTTTAAAGATAAAAAATGTATAATAATAGATATTTTCGGATTGTATTATTTTTTATAGTGTTATCCTCCTTTTGAACCAGAGTTATCTACAGATTGCCATCTCATTCTAAACATCCATGGCTCAAGATAAGCTTTTACTTATCGATAAAAGCAGGCCTAAGGCAGGATTTGAACCCTAAGCGCCAAGAATTGTTCATCTCATTATGTAGAAGCTGAGATAATTAATTGCTTAAATATAAAGACCAAAGAAACTTATGAAATGCATTAAAAGTTATAAATATATTATTGTAAATATTTTACGGTGGTTTTCTCAAGAGTTTAATATGAATCATTTATCTCTCGTAACTGCACTAATATTCTAAAATAATCTCAATTAAATTAATAAACATAAAATAAAACTTTGCTTTATTTTTCAATTGTAATTAAATATATATATAACTCTTGTGGTTATCCCAAATGACTTGTTTCAGAAGTAGACAAAACAATGACCCCAAATAAGTTCACAAGCGAAGATAATTATAACTTATCAGTGATCAAAATAAGTCAATTTTTGATTTTTGGCAAAGGATGTGTTGTGAAAGAATGAGTGAATCATCACACACGATGAATGAGGTGTTCCGGAGATACCGTTAGTCTCCTGAAGAGCATTCGCGTGACTGTTAAGAAGCAAGTAATTCCTACTAGGGGAATATAATTACCACCGAATACGAAATTATCATGCGGCATTTTGACTAGAATAACATGAAATATTACAAAAAAAAAAAAATTAATAAATTAAACAATAATTTACCAGCAAGACTTAAGTATGAATACATCTTTTCTCGGGAATTCAGAAAGAATATAAGAAGCTACTGTGGTAGTCGTCATGAAAAATTTTGCGAAAATTAATTTAAATATTTTTTTCATACATATAATATCTCTGTCTCTCTGTGAGATGTTTGTCTCTGAGTCTACACTCTACAGACCACAATTTTCAAATTTTTTTATGAAATATAGCATAAAAATATAAAATGATAGGCTGATTTCGTTATTGGGCAAATTTGGAGGAATAGAAAAGAGAGAGATTAGATGAAATCACAAGTGGAAGTATTTTTTTTATTAAGGGGCGCAATATTTAGAGAAATGATACACAACACTGATTCCTTTATTCATAGAACACATTTCTAAACGACAAGTTTTAATGGAATCATTCATGAAGCATGATGCTAAAGAATTGGCTTACCTAGTTTACTAAGTAACTGTGTCACGGACTGTTTAGGAACCATTAAACGAATGAAAGGGAATCTTGTTCTGACACGATATTCTAATTTGATCATAAAAATAAGATTAAAAAAACCCCCAAAAGAATTTCAAGAACAGGACTTTGCAATTTGGATGATAACACTAGGCCTACGCCGAAAACTATTAACCAGAATGATAACTAATTTAGCAAGAGAGATGTTCTCAAGGAGTAATTAGTTGTTTTTTTTGTTTCTTTTTCCAAATCATCCCCCTTTTGGACGGGAGGAGAAAGACATGTGTCATGACAAGGTGTATAAATTATCTCTGGCTAAATCCAATTCGGGGTTCCAGAGAGTGTGTTACTTCTAATTAGCTTTCGCGTGACTGGCTCTCTCTCAAACAAGCCTAATGAGTGCGAATATGATTACAATGTAAGGGCATTTGATCACAAGTAGTATACATCGGCTACTTCCAGGTAAAGCATATGTCACGTGAGTACATATAATAGCAGGCATAGGAATTAAGAATTATACACATTTACCCCACTATGCAATTAGAGTTTTGTAATGTTCAGGATAATGTTTTCCTATAGTAAAAAATAAATATCCAATACTTCCCACTTTGCTAAGATTATATTTTACTCTACTTAAATTATATTTTAAATTAAAAATTAAATTTGCTGTAGTGAACAAAAATATATACTTTAATAGACAATGCAAAAAACGAAAATAACCACATTAAGTAATTTATCGTATTAAGAAGCTGAATAGGCTCCATAAAAAATTATATTCCGATTGAGGAATTTAAAAAAAAAAAATATTAAAAGGGAAGATTTAAATTTATATATAGCTAATATAAGAGAAAGACATGTTAAAAATCAAAATCAGAATGCTTCAGCTATCAGACCCTACAGGGAGCAATGAAATATAACCGGGAATCTCGGACACATTCTAGGAAATAATGAAAATGAAATAAAATAATTATTTAACTTCTTAAATAGAGCTAATAAATACAGTGATATCTAAATGCTATTAATCTAAATATAACTAAATCTGTTAGTACATACACACACATTTCTAAATTAATAGAAGTATGAATGAATTAGCTATTATTAATTTTGATTTATAGAAAAATATTGAAACATTACGAAATGGTGGCGTGTTAATAACCGCCAAGAAAAAAAAAATTAAAAAATTTGCTCTGAACTGTTAAGGAACCTCTCTACAAAAAGTGAGAGATGAATCAAACAAAAGAGAAATAAATCGCGATAATTTTTTTTTACATCCCTTACAATCATGGAGGGGGGGGGGCATCTGCAGGTACTTTTTCACCCTGGCTTCCCGAGAAATAAAAGCTTGCCCAGGGCGATACTTGAACCCGCAGCGCCAAAATTGAGGGATCCGAACCAAATTTTCTCGATAAGACCTATCTACGCCCCATATATATTAATTGAAAATTTAATTATATTTAAAGTAAAAGTACCTAAAGAAAAGCTTTTTATACAGTGGCTTGGAAGTTGTAAAATTTCTTTAACTTTTGCATCGATAACAGATGCAACAAATACAATTGTAAGTTGAGGAGAAATCAGATTGAAATTGCCTGTTATTATTAGGCCTTTGTATTGTATACATAACATGTAATGTACTTCTATTAGAATGGCCGACGACGCTTAAAAATAAAATATAGAGAAAATAAAATATAAGATAAGATATATAAGAATAGAGAAAATATTTTTTTCTCTATTTTGGGTCATCAGTTAGATTCGATTAAAATTTAATAACCTGAAGATAAGCTGAGGTTTGCCACAGTACATCATTATAAATACACCATTACCTCGTGATGTTATGATTCTACCAGTCTTCGACAACAGTGAATCACAGAACGCATTGTGCGCCGTAACTCTGCTCAGTCGACGCGACTCCTGAGTGAGGGACTTTTGAGGTGATATTTTGGAAAACGTCCGATGGCCGAGTGCCCGTCCTCCATGGGAGAGGGCCCGACGGGATTGGGATAAAATGAAAAATCCTTAATTGGCAGAGAAGGGAGAGAGTCGAGTGGAGAGCTCCCAGGATTGGAATGTATCGACTGTGTAGGGGTCTCGTACACACATGGGAGAGCAGCCAGCGAGCTAAGCCCCACACGGACTCCACGCCTCTATATGACACTCCGCTCACGTACGGCGTCTACGTGACGCGAATAGAAGCAGGTCTTTCTCGCTCACACCACAATCCCTCTAGGTATGTCCTTCCTCCGTCGGGAGGAGCCTGCTAACATCGTCAAAACACAAGCGCATTTCACCTAACATCGGTTACATATTTCCATATATATTAAGCGCTGCTTCCAAACCGTGCTATTTATTACGTTCAGTAAGAAGAGGAACAGAGACTACAGTAGTAACTAATGTACAGAGAGATGTGAGTGAACACTCACTGGCTGTGACACCCTAGTTCCTACATCACATGCCTGTGACAAGTCTCCCAAGTACACTACTCGCCATTGTCACACGTTCTTGTATTCAAGTTCTATTGCATTCATATTTCCCAGCAGCGTCATGGCACAGTCACCGAATGAGGAGAGGTAAGTTTTGTGGGTTCAAGCCAACAAGTAGAGTTACTTTACCATTTATTCTACAGTTTCTTAAGCTTTTAGTGGAATAATTGAGCAGAATTTTTATACGGCCGCAATGATTTTTTTGTTGTTTTTTTTTTAGCGAGAAACCTTGATTTTAATTCTGATCTGGTATATTAAATTTTCGCAGTTTTAAAATCGGATCAATAACTAGAGCTTTGATTCACCCGTGTAGGCGCCCCTTAAGAACTTATTAGTTTATTCTTGTTAAAAAATAAAAATAAAAACAACTTAAAAACTAATTAATTTACTGGAAGAAGTACACTTTTATGTACAACTTAAATTTTAATAAGCGATAACTAGTACGATCTAAAAAAAAAAAAAAAATATTCCTGAGAGTTCTCACAACAGGAAGTCATTATTGAAGAATAGAAGCTAAGAAATGTTACAACTTTAGCTAAGCCTTCAATTAGATTTTTTTTTTCAATAGATATATTTATATTATATAATAATTTGAAAAAATCAGATTACTAGAGAATACTTATGAGATAGAGATAGAGAATCAGACTTATATTAATTCTGCAACCAGGTTAATTATTCAATTTGATAAAGGAGAAATGCAATAAAACTACTACAAAGAGAAAATAATTGGCCTTTGTTAATAAAGTTGTTTGAAGTGCGTCATGAGCAATGATTCATCAGGTGGCATGGGGAAGAATAAAACCCATAGGGGAGTATATATAAAGCGACAGATCGTTGGTCAGGGACGACGGGCAATGGCGTTTCGTAACACAGATCCCCTGACAAGAGGTATTCTGATACAGCCGACAGATAAGAGTACGCAGTCCGTAAAACTGATTAGCTGATAGTGTCACATGGCTGATAGCGGAATTGTCCGATTGTTCTCAAATTTACGCCCCGAAATCCGATTCTAAATTAAGGTCAGATAAAGAGAGAGACAATTCCATCGTAGGGAATCTGATATTAGTTGGGACCTACGTTTTCAGAGAGAGCACGCGTCTCTGCTTCTCAGCTTAATGTAACTATATACTCATTAGTGAATTGGTTAGCCGTTGAGTATTACGCGTGGGAGATTAATCAGTGGTGTCTCTCCCAGGTTGGGAATAATAAAATACAACAAAATTATTGGGTTATTGCCCAATATGTTACGATGAAATGCAATACACACAATTACACTTTCAAAAATTATAGATTGGAATTGGAATAGACAGAGATGTGCTATGCTATAAGACAGAAAATAATATACAGAATAAAATCAAAACTAACTCTTCAAAAGTTAAAAAAAAAACTTTGTATCTACCGATAATGAAGTATGGGGAGATCTTCGAGGAAGATTTCTAGTCACGGTTGGGAATAATAAAATAAAATAATTACCCAAAAATTTTGGAGTATTTTATTTTTATTATTAGTACCTTAGCTGAGTAATTTTTTACACTTAACTATACAATATACATAGGAGAGAAAGAAAAAAGTTTCTAAAAATAAAAATAATCATGACCTCTACATGTTATTAGATCCAGGATGGGAAATCTGAAAACATGTAAAGTTACTAGAAAATAGCTTCATTCTTCTAAGCGTAGCTGGTACTAATAAGCTAGAGAATTTTAAATTCAAATATTTTCGTACGCAAAATTTCAGAATTACATATCGCCCCACTTCCTTTATACATATCTTCCTCAATGAAGAAGAGAGTGGCCTCAATCTATTTCAATAGAAGGAAATTACCTGATCGACGCAACAGGGAATCATGAAAATATCCCAGTGAAATGATGTCAATTTGAAGAAAGCCGAGAGCAGACGACATATTGGCTAAGGTCCCCCCCCCGCCTGGCGAATATATATCTGGACGTGATATCACGAAGGACCCTTGAGGGGAATCCGAGTGGGAAATAAATTTTCTCTTTACGTGTGTTCAAACAAGAAATCAAAGGGGAAAACCACTAACGTCAGAGGCCTGGCAGACACTACCGGACACCCATTTAAAAATAAATCCAACGGGGTTCTTATCCCATTATTCGTGTAATTTTCATTTTAAACAAGATACTTATCAGAATAACTATTTCAAAATGAAAGAGGGGGGATAAAGACATTTTAAAATTCTCTAATAAACATGCTAATTATCATTATTATCTTTCTTGCGTCTCATTGGCTTGCAAGATTGAATTCGTCACTTACTCTTATCTATGTACATCTTTAATGGAACATGGGAAATCTGCTTAGAAAACGTAGCTTCTTGTGTGAAGGTTTTTTCTCTTATGATTTCAATGTTGTTTTAAAAGCAAAAAGATTTTTTATAAAATCAACTTTAACCTAACGAATTTTAAAGAGCCAAAATTTGTCAAATAAAATGAATTTAAAATTAAATATTCTAGAACATATTATAGCGGAATGATGAGTTAACTAAACTAAATCAAGGATATCCCACTTCAAACAACTCTTTAGTTACGTAATGTACACTAATTCCGATAGTAATTTGTTTCTCCTTCGAACATTGCTTTCTTTGCTCTTTGGAAGCCATTTTCATAATTTGCTTTCGTGTAACTCAGCGAGTGGTTGAGTAAACTTATTGAAGGAGTGTGTGTGTGTGTGTGTGTGTGCGTGTGCGTGTGCGTGTGCGTGTGTGTGTGTGTGTTCAATGACTATTTTGAATTATTCCCACTTGAAAAACTCCTTGCACTTCACATCTTGAGAGTTAGATTGTGGCGTATTTGAAATGAATACACTAATAGTAGAGTTGCACAGTTTTAGCCAAAATTCAGTGCATAGGATTATGCAAAGGGAAAAAATATGAAATTTTCGTTTATTTTCTAAAATATATTCTATCCATCTTTTATATTCTAATTTTCTAAAACATTCTTCAAGAAACAGTATAATCAGTTCCGTTAGCCTACGAGGAGCTGTCAATTGCAATGTGGTTTACCTCCCAAGACGTAAGACCAATCAAATCGACGAGCTATTTCTTTTCAGGGTAACTAGAAAGCCACGTTCGCCCTTTCTCAGGGAAGAGTTAGTTTTTAAACTACCATTTTGCTACAAGGGCTCACATTTCCCACTTTATCCCATTTTTTAATGAATCAGTGTAATATATCGCGTTAAGGAGAAATCCGTATTGCAAGTCATCTGAAAACAAATTGTTCGATAAAATAATGTATTTATTATTTAAAAAAAAAAACAGAAATATAAACTTACTAATCTTTTGAGCAGAGTAGAGGTTCACGTCTTTACCTGAAACAAGAAATGATAATTAGTACGAAACGAGTGAAAAGCAGGAAGGGCTTCTTAAAAGTCATTTAAGAAAAATCTACAAGAAAGGGAAAAAATAAAAAATAATGTACAATAAAAAAATATAGAAAAAAAAAAGAAGAGAATAGTGTCTTGAGGCTATTTATTAAGAAAGGGAGGAGGAGGAATGTGCACTGTTATTAGATAAGATAATAAAATGGAGGAAGGGAGAGGGCGAAGGGTATTATAAAAGAACTACAAGATGCGGGTTAAGATAAAGGCCGTGAAAGAAAGAAAAAAAAAAGGAGAAAAAGTGATGGGGGGGAGAGAGGGGTGGCGGCGGGAACAGCTGACTGCCCCCTCCACCGTTTCCGGCTGGCTGGAGAATTCAGGTTAATCAGCTGGAGGGGCATTCCTAGAGCCCCCACCGCTCGATAGGGCCCCTGGAGCACATGCACCAGTCTTCTCACACACACACACACACACATTCTCCCCCCCTTTTCTCTCCACTTCGCAATCGGAGAGGACTCGNCTGCCATGGCGCAACTCAACTGCTCTCCTCTCTTCATACCCACCGACGTCAGAGCTGACCTACATATACATATGACCGATTCTTCGGAAGAGAGAGAGACTTCAAGAGTTACGCAGATCGATACAGCTAGGTAATTACCGCGTAATGTGGACAACATGGGACGGACAAATAGTATTCCTTACCCTACATATCGCACATAAGCTACTATACTCAACTAGGCACAATTCTCCAGAGAAACAATATGTATACACATTTAATTTATCAGTTCATTATGAACCTAAAATAAAGAGAAACATCATTCCGAAATATGCTAAATGAATTATCAATTTTGTTTTAACCAGTTTCCCAGATTTGCCCTTCTTAATTATTATTTTATTTACCAATAGATAATTCGTAGGGTTTTAATCAAGGAGTCTTCTCACACACACACACACACACACACACACACACACACATTCTCCCCCTTCTCTCTCCACTTCGCAATCGGAGAGGACTCGTATGTCGCCAGTTATCTCTAATGCATATGGATTCATACTCCAGGGAGTGATCCGTACTCTGTCACGAGCTCCATTCATACACACATACCATTCCGAGATCCCTTATCCTTCTTGGGAGGATTTACTGTCCTTTGTCTCCATACATCACAGAATAAGAATGAATTTCTTCACTGTCCTTAGAAATATGTTAGGAAGAGTACCAACATAGTGTATTTGTTGTGTGAGAAAGAGCACAAAATGAGAAGCGTAGAGTTTGGAAAAAGGAGAGGCAGTAAGGATAAACATTATCGATAGGGACCATAGCGTCGCGTATGCATTATTACATCAATCAATCCCGATCAATCGAAATTACAGAAGACAGGGTAAGTACTTTACAGGAAGTGTAAATAGCATTCAACAGTGCTTAGACAGGCGACAAGTTTTTAGTCATTATGTAGGAGACTCCTGTCCTCATCACGATCTTCCTTATATCACCAATACGAATTTAATTTTATTAAACAACAATTAAGCTGTAATAGCTAATTCTTAAAAAAAAAAAAATAAAATAAAAAATAAACTACTAGAGGAGAGAGAGAGAGAGAGAGAGAGAGAGAGAGAGAGAGAGAGAGAGAAATAAATTGTGTGAGTAAGGGAGGGATGGAGGAAGAGAGAGGGAGTGTGTGTGTGAGAGTGAGGGAGGGAGGAAGANAGAGAGAGAGAGAGAGAGAGAGAGAGAGAGAGAGAGAGAGAGAGAGAGAGAGGGAGAGAGAGAGAGAGAGAGAGGGAGAGAGAGAGAGAGAGAGTTAGAGAAAGAGAGAGAGAGAAAGAGAGAGAGAGTGAGGGGGAGAGAGAGAGAGAGAGAGAGGGAGACAGAGATAGAGGAGAGAGAGACATAGAGAGAGGGAGAGAGAGAGAGAGAGAGGGAGAGAGAAATAACATGGGCCTGCTGCAAGGGGATTACTGATCATATTACGCGACTGTAAAATAAAATGAAACCGGTCAGGCACCCGCTCTCAAAAGCGCTCTATTTCCTACACAGCAGGAACACATGAAACAGTGACTGAAGTAATATTATTAATGTAAATGTATTTATAGAAGTAAAATTTAAAATAGTGTATGAAAAATGATTTTTTTTTTTAAAGAATGATTAATCAATGATTACATCGACTACAGGAAAGTTAGTAAATAACTCTCATAAGAAGACTCATCTATCTCTTTTGAATGAAATTAAAAATGTGACATTCCAATATTCAATTAAACATTAAATTAAAAACAAAATTAATGAAGCTTTTATTGAAGTAATGAAATTAGACATGTTAAAAAAAAAAGGAACAAAGAAGATAATTTTCAATTAATCTGATAAAATATATTATGTGCTCAGTAAATACAAGTTCATTCTGTCCTCTTGTAAGTGAGCTGTATCTATTGAAGCGAGTAGTAGCAACTTAAACCCCAAGCTAAATACAGTGTGAGTGTAAAAAAGAAGTATGCAAAGACGAGATATAAGTAAAATATTTCGCAGGACCCACTTCACTGAAATCCTCCTACACCTATGGAGGAGGTATTTTTTTTTCTTTCACGAGGAATAGGATTGTTTGAGGATGACCTGGTACCTATGAATCCCCATACCTAGGACTGCCGAGGGATCATAAAAAAATATGGCGAGACAGTATTATTCGGAGGGCGTGAAAACTTACACTTTTGCCCTCACGACAGAATATAAAGTGCTATCATACCTTCTATTATCCGTGTTCATTGGTTTCTGCAAACCATCTTCCGTTGGCGAGCGCTTTCGGACATTGTCCATCCTCGTGGCCGAATACATGTGTTCACCGTCACTGTCTGTATTCAACTCGCGCTCGCCAACAGAAGATGGTTTGCAGAAACCAATGAAGACGGATAATAGAAGGTATGATAGTTCTATATTCATTGGTAGTCGTAATAACCCTTTAGAATATGAAGTACACTATATTATCGAACTACACTCATTTTATCGAAATACGAGTTTAAAAATTTAATGTATCTTATTTATAATATAGTCACAATCAAGTAAGCATTTTTTACTAAAACAAATATTTCTGGTAATCGTAATAATTAAAATTTAAATAAATTACATACATTTAGCCGAAGAACATTTATTTAAAAAGCTGAATTAACGGAAGTAGGTTATTAATGATTTTGGACAATTAATTTTGTACAATAATTTACTCTAGGTCAATTATTTTGAGAATACAATGTCTTTTCATTAGAGTAGATAGACAGACAAGGGAATGTTAACAGTTGAAAACATCAAGGCTGTTTGTGTGTATTATCAGCTATGATGGAGAGAGAATATATTCTCAAAATATTGGGCTGGACAAAAAATATTGCACAAAATTAATTGACCAACATCCTCAATAACTGACTTTGTGTAAATTACCTGTTGCTTATTAAGTAATATAGAGTACAAAGGATATAAGCAAGAGCATCTAGACGAATCTAGAAAATATACCACTTCTTCTTAATGGAATTTATCTTTATTCTGGATTTCCTGAAAGGTTATTCACTCTCCATTCTGCCCCCTTTCCACCAAAAAAACAAAACAAAAAACTCAGTTATATCAACCGTAAAAAAGAAAAAAATAAAACAAAACAAGTTCTGAAGCCCATAATCCCGTAGTTAACTACATCCTTCCGGGGGAATTCAAAGAACTTTATTAAGGAAATCCCCCCCCGCATGCACTCATAAATAAAAACAGCTCCACTTGGATTAAAATAAATAGTGATGTATTAGGTAAAGAAATAAGTGACAGTGTAGCTGAAGTGCTAATTAATTGGTGCCGTTAATTGAGGATGCGATGTCGTGCGAGGGGTGACTTGGCAGGCTGAAGAAGGTCCATTGGTCCTCTGCCATGGCGCAACTCAACTGCTCTCCTCTCTTCATACCCACCGACGTCAGAGCTGACCTACATATACATATGACCGATTCTTCGGAAGAGAGAGACTTCAAGAGTTACGCAGATCGATACAGCTAGGTAATTACCGCGTAATGTGGACAACATGGGACGGACAAATAGTATTCCCTTACATACCGCACATAAGCCAATACNTAATAAAAGTAAATAAATAAATGAAAATAAGGGGAATGGGCTTCTCTGCCAGTAGGATATTCTTGGCAAGGTTTCAGTCTATTAATAGGTGACTGAACACAATAGAGGGGATTTAAAGTGAGTTAAAAAGAGTCTCAATAGAAAATATTTTATTGAGTTTGAAGGATACGAGATATTTTATTATGGTACTTTCATTATATGACAATATAAGAAATTTATTCAAAATATTTAAAAACACGCAATTGATTGTTCAATATTATTTCTAGTTGAGAATTATTCTAATATTATATGTGATAACTGATTAAATAGTTTGTGAAAAGAAATGAGAAATAAAGAGAAAGGAGAAAGATACAAATATAATTTTGGCTGAGAGGGCAGGTCTAACCTTTCTTAAACTATTAATACAATAACTTATTATTAATACAATTCAACTTTTAATACAACCAAGTATTAAATTTAAAAACAAATTTCTTGGGGTATTAAGAATAAAACAAAATATGTGTCAGTAGTTTCTTCTCTAAACTTTGTACTTAATTGTATATGTTCTCAAAGAACTTTGCTTTCTTCTTCGTTGCATACACATCAATTAGTTGATTATATTTTACTCAAACTGCTAAAATTCGTATGAGAAAATAATAATAAAACTTTAATAAATAAATGTTTGAAATTTTAAATATTTAGATAGAGAGTTTTTTGACCTTAGATATTATAATTAGATGTTTTTGTTGGGGTTCGGTCAAGGTAGTGGAATATTTGATAATTGAAGTTAGAGAGAATTCATGGGACTGTATAGAACTTTAAGACGTAGAATTAAAAGAACAGTGCTTATAAATTTGATACTGTTAAATGTAGTGGGAATAAATAAAAACTTTAGAAAATGGCGGAGAGGGAGCATGTCTGACAATAAAACCGTCTACACTATTTATATATGTACAGTGTAATTAGCGGGGGTGAGGGGGTGTAGGGAAGGAGATGGTATTTCGGGTCAGAGGAAACCATAGGAGCCGAGTGCCACAAGACCGCAAGACGACAGAAAGGGGGAGGGGAGAGCCGTGACTAATACTGAAGAACCGGTTTTCTGCTTTCTCCCGACCCCGGCAGGTAGCGAACCAGTCACTTCACCTCTTATCACACAATACCTTAGCTCCTCCACCCAGACCTGAATCCCACCCCCGTCTCTAAGGGGTGGGCCTCCGACAGCTCCTCTCTGCCCTTCGCCTCTCATACGGTCACAGACACGTAGTACGGATACTTCAGGTCACCGTAATATTCAGATTTATATACACTTAGACGAAGAACATTTATTCTTTATTAATGCTAATGATATTTACTTATAGCCGAAAAGAATTTAATGGAAATTATTCCTAGTACAAGAACATTTATTTTAGATGGGTTCAGAACAATTAAAAATGATACATAAATAAAATATCATTCAGTTTGGACAGAATAGTTTTTATATTCATATCCGTCATCAGTAAACTTACCAGTATTGGAGAAGCTAAAAATATGGTCCGTCAAAAAAGTACACACACATTTATATATATATATAATGTATAGAGACACACACACACGCTTGTTGTAAGCGTTCTAACATTTGTTATTTATAAAATAATGATTAATACCAAAATCGGTATTTAAGCTTTTCTTTGCAAACCTTTGGATTAGTTCGTTAATGGCTGATATCGGAAGTAGTGAAGGAATTGGAAGAAAACGAAAATTAAAAATCTTAATATATTCCTTACAATTAGTGTTACGAAAAAAAATGTTAATATCAAAATATGTGTAGAATGTGATTTTATATCAATCATATTACATAATTACATTTAAAAAAAAATACGCAATAGGAATAGAAAAATATTTAAAAATGTAAGGAAGAAGAACACTATCGAGTGTTGAGCGGATCCGCTTGTCCATTATTTATGTTCCATAATAATTTTACGGAAAACACTTATTAGGAGAAAAGAAATTTAAAAATGTAACTAGGATGGGTGTACGGTTCTCCCACTCCTCTACCCGGCCTGTCTAGACCGCAGTTTGGTGGCCTGTTTTCCTAATTGTCCTCTCTCCGGCTTGTACATATATTTCGTCATTTACTCTTATTTATATTCATCTGCAATGAATCAGTGAAAATAGGTTTAGCTTACGCATCTCCTACATAACAGAGTTATAGATATATATATCCTTAACTCACACAATTACATTCTAATAATACCAGCGAAGTAAGTATCAAAATTTACTTCTTCATATTTTTTTTCCCCCAAAAACAATTATAGGCCAGAAATGTTTTTAAAATTATATTTTACCCCTAATTATTACGTTTCATTAAAAAAAATTACCTGTCACTAATAATAACGAAGATAACTGCCTCTGTTCTATTCGATCTCCACACCTAACCCCCCTTCCCCTTCCACGGCTAATTTCAGCTGCTAATGAATTCATCAAAGAGTAAAGCTTAAATATCCAATTAGTTCTTTTATTTTAAAAATTAACAGAAGACAGACCGCTTACATTCAAAAATACTTTTTAAAACCACGGCTATTGTATACGAAAGACAAGATGGAATGATAAAATGGAATCACAATAAAAAAAATTCATGCGGAGGATGCCCAGTTAATGGCAACTTTATAAGGATTTATCAGTTAATGTAAATATCTTAGATTAAATTTTTACATTTAATTTGAAGGTTGATCGTCCAGCTTTATGAGGAGAGGTTAGTCAGGGACTCGGTACTGTGAGATGAAGTATTAAAAATTAATAAGTAACCAAAAGTTTTTTCTAGAACGTTTCGGCCTAAATTTCAGGCCTTCATCAGGGTAAATGTGGTGATGGAGAGAGACTCCTTCGCTACGGTAACTAAATCATGATTAATCTTTAAACATCAGATATATGTAAGGATATAATTTTCTATATATAATATCAATTTTCTTTTTTTTTTTCTTGTAAGTTGCGTTTACACTTTAATTATTCAGTGTGTATTTAAGAATGATTACACTTAAGGAAAAGAGTTGATTATACTATGTGGAACAGGAGGACGAAACAGATGGTGACTGAGCGCAGCCAGCTGCAGTTGGACAAGAGAAAGTCAGGTTACATAATCTGACGCCAGAGAACCACATTAACAGTAGCAGTGTGTGTAGGCGGTGTATTCGAGAGAGAGAGATGGATCTTTACTCGATTCGGGTAACAAGGAAGTGTAGGAGGCCCAGAAGGAGGGGAGATTCGAGTGTCGGAGTCGGGCAGTCTAAAGTTGGCCGGCCAAACTTAATTAACCGTCTTCTGCCCCCTACTATGTTTTGGCAGGACTCCCAACGCAGATACGCTAATACTCGGGGGGAGAAGTGTCAGACTAATTTTAGAGGACTTTTAGCGCACAGATGCGCCCTCGGACCACTACAATCCACCAAACAGCCGACCCAAGCACATTCCACCGCTTCCGACAAGAAAAAAACCACACATAAAAGACAAAAAAAAAAAAAGAAGGATAGATTGTTATGTTCATGTGTGGGCACTTACACAGAAATGCAGTTGGGATACATTAATCTTATTACTGTCACAAAACCTTTCATTTTATTCTTTTTCTTCTTTAGAAAATGTTCACTGTTCAGGAACGATTAAGTCAGGAAGAAATGTTTCAAAAAAGTTTTTAAAACAGTCCTTTCATGACATTAAGAAATTAGATAACAAAAAATGTAGTAACTAGAAAACGTTGTACGGATCAGGCTATGAGAATATAGGTATTCAATAAGATTAACTATAATGTTATAGTTACATAGTTATTCCATTCTTATTATGTAGTTGAATTACTATATCCACAAGCATTTAGTCGTGAATCTGTGCGCCCAAGATATATTGGCCCCTGGGGCCGAAGGGTGGGAGAAGGGGATGGCCGAGGTAGCGAGGGAGGGGGCGTGTATTCCAGATCTGAGAACCTTGGCATTACTACCCTGCCGGTATGGGTACGGGTATGGAGACGACGTTAGTGAAACAGGTAGTTAATCCATCTCCAAGCGGGAAGGTCCTTCATATAATGGAGGAACTAGAGACTAAAGTATTAGTAAAGATACAAGTTCAATATAAAAGAAATTTTAGAAAAACTATACTATATTGTTTCAATTTATCTCATTTCATGAAGAATGATTTTCGGTACCGAAAGAATGGTTTATATTACTTTTAAGAGAAAAATATATGTATTATTTCATTTAAACCAATTCTAAACCATTTCTTATTTTCATGTTAGGAAATACTGAATATAACCACATCAAATTGGAGAATATTTATTTGGTTTTAAACAGCATTATTAGGATATAAATAGATTAGATATCCACTTTTGAGTGCATACTTTTCTAACTAAACAAAATAATCAGATATCTAATTTGGCTTTTGTTGATGGTTAAATAGATCACTTAAATCTAAGAAAGGGATAGTAAGAACGGTTTCCTGAGGGAGAGAAGAAACTCATGAGGGTGGACTAGGTGAGGTAGAAGAGGTCGAGGAAGGTTGCAGGTCGGTTCCCCAAGAAACACAGAGAGAGACGACACAGGAAGATAAATGGGCTGAGAGGGGCTGGAAAGAGAGCCGGCCCACAGAGCATGGGACCGAAATACGATCTGGCAGGGTGCTCCGCCTGGAACCTTTGAGAGCCTGCCAAGTGTGGCCAGGACAACACAAATGCAACTCACCGCTAAACACCATCTTCTCCAGTATATCAATCCTCCAGGACCGTAATATTGACACTAGTCATAACACGCAACCCCCCCGCAATTCCCTATGTTTGTTTTAAATTCGGCCTTTTCGTAAAACATATTCCCATTAACGAGTTTATCCAACGGTTTGCAAAAATAAGATAAAATGGCTTCTATTCTCTTTAAAAAAAATCATATATATATCCGCATGCCCAT
>KZ807045.1:306930-325182 GCA_000696205.2 Oncopeltus fasciatus
CCCCCCCTTTCCTCAAAGATTAATACTTGCATTACCAATTATGGAACTTTCTAGCTCTAGTACGACTCGTTTTCCAGCCATATTTACATTCCGATATTGGTTGTTTTCTACTATAAAGTGAGTTTCTTACCTGATGTTGCTTCAGAACGTTTATAAATAATTAATTAAGTTAGAAGCAGAAAATTCTTAAAAACAGAAGATAATTAGCTAAAAGAAAAGGTATTTGTTTGGATTGGACAAATTAGTTTAATATGACGTTCACAGATAGCGCTTGTGGTACTGCTCTGGTGGTAGGAATTGTATAAAGCCATCAAGGAACTTCAATATGCAAGACTGATTTAATATTAATTTATGTATATTATTCAGAAAAAAAATGTATTGCTTGGAACTGGAATCAGTACAAAAGGTGCAGTTTTGAAAATGCAGAAAAAAAAAACAAAAAAAAAAAACACTGAAAATTGGGAGAGGAACCCGGCTTTTGAACGATTATATTTCCTCTATCTTCATTAATCAAGGAAGTAAGTACCACAATCTTCAGATAAATATAAATAATCACATATTGCTAAGAAAAGTAAAAAATCATTTATCAGCTTAATAATTTAGCATGTCTTTGAGTAATAAAAAATAGTGGGGCCAGAAGTCAATTGAAGACTCGGCCTTCGCATGCCTTGCAGTACTATTATTATTTTAATGAGATCAATAATAAGTGTGAGGTAAAATATTTCTTGTAAAATGTTCATATTTATTTTCGTGGGTGACATGTGGGAGTAAGGAAGATAAAATAATAGGTTTGGAGAAGGAATTACCGGGAATATTCATAATTGGTGAGTAAAGAAGTCGAGAAATAAATAAAAAATGATAACTGCCAACAGACGCTTTACAAGAGCTAAATACAGGAATTAAGAGTAAGAAAGGAGACCTGCTATTCACTCAACATTTCAACATAATTAATTTCACTAGGAATAAGTGTCCGAATAAGTTTGACAAAGGGGAAGGGTACACATATGAGATACAATAACGTTCTGAACAGATCACTTGTAGGGGTGCAAACTACTCTTCTACGATAAGGCGAATTTCTAAGTGTAAATTATGGACTGTTATCAGTTATATGATGATAGAGAACTAGAAACAGCTGATGGAAGTGGATTAACATTAATATTCAGGTTATATCTTGCGAGAAGAAGCACTAGAAGAGAGGTAGGTTGGCAGAAATGACTGTGTATTCTGAAGACGAGATGAGAGTGAAGAGAGAGAGAGAGAGAGAGAGAGAGAGAGAGAGAAAGAGAGACTGCAGGGAGAAGTGGGTCATTAACCGAACAGGCGGGGACTCGAGTGCTAATGTGGCGGCGATAGGCGTGGGAGAGGGGATAGGTGATGCGCTCTAGCGGCAGCGCCGCCAACTAGCCATCCTCCCACCAAGCAAATATTCTAGTAAACAACTCCTCTACATAGCAAAACATATTTAATAAACTATATACAATTTAGTACATTTATTTGAGAACATGAATTTCATTTACTGTAAGATTCATTGAAATGTTTTCAGGAATTTCTCAGCCAAACCAATATATTTTTATCAAATATAGATAATACTCACAAATGCATAAATTAGAGAGATATTAAATCAAAGCTACATATATAGATAAAAAAATTAGTCCCAAAGAGAATAATTTTGATTTTAATAAAACAATGAAGATACTTAATAAATTTTTACAAAGCTGTTTAATAACAATTAATCATGGCGGGCAAGGATAGGACATACAATTCAATAATTGAAGGTTGTACATCCCCTATTCAATCCCTATTGTCTTTAACGGAAAGGAAGATTCTTTTTTTTTTTTTTTTTTTCTATTTTTCTANTAAAAAATAGTGGGGCCAGAAGTCAATTGAAGACTCGGCCTTCGCATGCCTTGCAGTACTATTATTATTTTAATGAGATCAATAATAAGTGTCTGAGGTAAAATATTTCTTGTAAAATGTTCATATTTATTTTCGTGGCTGACATGTGGGAGTAAGGAAGATAAAATAATAGGTTTGGAGAAGGAATTACCCAGAATATTCATAATTGGTGAGTAAAGAAGTCGAGAAATAAATAAAAAATGATAACTGCCAACAGACGCTTTACAAGAGCTAAATACAGGAATTAAGAGTAAGAAAGGAGACCTGCTATTCACTCAACATTTCAACATAATTAATTTCACTAGGAATGAGTGTCCGAATAAGTTTGACAAAGGGGAAGGGTACACATATGAGATACAATAACGTTCTGAACAGATCACTTGTAGGGGTGCAAACTACTCTTCTACGACAAGGCGAATTTCTAAGTGTAAATTATGGACTGTTATCAGTTATATGATGATAGAGAACTAGAAACAGCTGATGGAAGTGGATTAACATTAATATTCAGGTTATATCTTGCGAGAAGAAGCACTAGAAGAGAGGTAGGTTGGCAGAAATGACTGTGTATTCTGAAGACGAGATGAGAGTGAAGAGAGAGAGAGAGAGAGAAAGAGAGACTGCAGGGAGAAGTGGGTCATTAACCGAACAGGCGGGGACTCGAGTGCTAATGTGGCGGCGATAGGCGTGGGAGAGGGGATAGGTGATGCGCTCTAGCGGCAGCGCCGCCAACTAGCCATCCTCCCACCAAGCAAATATTCTAGTAAACAACTCCTCTACATAGCAAAACATATTTAATAAACTATATACAATTTAGTACATTTATTTGAGAACATAAATTTCATTTATTATAAGATTCATCGAAATGTTTTCAGAAATTTCTCAGCCAAAGCTTATCAAATAAAGATAATACTCACAAATGCATAATTAGAGAGATATTAAATCAAAGCTACATATATAGATACAGAAATTAGTGCCAAAGAGAATTTCTAGCTTTACAGACTACATGAGCACACTAATAGATACACTCCTTAATATTAATATTGATCGGAAAAAATATTAACTCTCTTAAATTAAGCTTAATAGGTGAATTATCTAATGCTTTTATTCAAATTTTCATAAATCAAATAAGAGTTCATTCATAACAAATATTTCTTCTAACTATTGTCAAAATAATGTAATATACACATCTTACATTATATATTATATCGTGAATCTCAATTATTATTAAATTTATTATACTAATTCAATTTCGATAAAGCAGTGAAGTAACACAAGCTTGATTTTATAATTTAATTAATATAACTTAACAACAGCGATGGAACGACTAGATAAATCGATCGTAATTATAACTGAGTATAGTAAAAAGAATTCAAATAAACATAAATAAACTTCATCTATTAAAAGTTTTATAGAAATCTTATAATAAGCTTTACATAACTCCGGGGTTTTATAATCGACGTATAAATGATTTTTTTTTTATCCCAGTTTTTTTTTATCCTTCAATACACAGCTTTCAATAAAAGTATCACACATAAAGAAACTAGTGTTATAAAATGAAAGGAAAAAGAAACTGCGGGTATAATTGGTTATTCAATTAATTTAAAGAAGAAGAAGATAATGTCTATCATTTGACGTAACAGTTGTTTATTAGATAGTTCTGAAGATAGCACAGTGTGATTCTTCAGTTATGAGACACTAGACAGTGTAGAAAATTTTTTTCACTTTTTTCGTTTTAATTAAAATGAAAAAAAAAAATCAGGTTACAAAAATGTTAGCAATGCTCAGAAAATATTATTTAAATGTTATTAAACATCAGAAATTGCTAACTCTGCAAGCGGGGACTAATCAATGCCTCTACCGTGAATGTCATGACGACAATAATTTAGGCATTAATCAAAATACGACTGAATCCTGAAAGCAATTATAATTTAAGGAAAAATGATGAATTTATATTTAATTGTAAGGGAAAAAAGTTATACTTTATTTAACTTCTTTTAATTATAATTTATAAAGATAAAACATAATTTTTATCGCTACTTTATTTGATTAAAGTAAAAATTACAATATCATACTTAATAAAATCCTCCTAAGTTACAAATGGACAATTATATTTTTCAATTATCAATTATATACATTTTTTATTCTAAAATGATATATAAAAAGAAGGTAATTCATACATAGGTATTTAAGATAAATGGTTCGCGAGTCCAGTGCCATGCTAAAATTGAGAGATAAGAAGTTTGGCTTACCGTCAAGAAACCAGTAGTTGACCGGCGGTATCGATTCTTAAAAAATATTTTTAAACATTGCAAAATAAAAAAGCATTACATAAAATACTTTCTAATAAAAGTCAAATTATGATTTATATAAATACATTAATACTTAATACTCTATCACGCCTGACGGACGTATTAGTGAAAACATTAGATCTTGGTTAACGGTTATAATTTGCTCATAAATTTTTTAATCATATAAGTAATAATTCTTGACCTATAAGTGAAAATATTTTTACACCCAGTCACATATGGATTTGATGAAAATGTGATAGATAGTCTGATAATAGATATTTTTTAAATTTCGTCAATCGCTGTCATGTTGAGCACGTAAAACATGTTTCGCAACAAAGTGAAAGTTGATGCGTTATTTTTTCCCTTTCCAAATCTCCACCCATATTATTAACAATAATAGCGGAATGGCTTATAGAGATATTATGTTCTGTCAAACGATTATAGAAAGTTTATAATTAATTTTATTTTCTGAGCAAAGTAACTAATACACTGAAAAGGACAAATTAACTTAAATACTGAAAAGTAATTCATTTAAATTAAATAATTCCACAAACGCTAATAAAGCTAAACGTAAAAGGAACAACACAATGATAGATGAGGTCAGCCACTTACGCAAGCCCGCTCCATGACCTAGAGATATAAAATGTCAGCTTATTTCCTCATTACAACCTTCAAGGAGTCAGCAGCCGTGAATACAATGAGTATGGTCGAATAAACCAGCTTGAATAATCATGGCTTATGTACGGAACCATTCAACAATTTAACTAATTTTAGAGTCTTTCTTAAATTAATATATTTCATTGCTCCAAATTACTTAGCTATAGCACGTACAGATGTGTGTCAATTGTTCAATATTTACCTACCCATTATTTTTTTTTTTTAAATTAAGACTGCCACGTCTGATGACCATTAACGCCAGTGAAATTTTCGGACACAAGATTAATTTATTTCTATAGTAGAGAATTTTTGTTCTTGTTGTCAAGGTTGATCAAATATTCATGACTGAGAGGTAAAATGTTCACCTCTGAGATGAACATTTGATCCAGTTGGCAACACTCAGATAGTCGAGGCCGAAATATCAGCAGACAATAAAAAATACAGATTCTTAGATGATTTTGATTGGGGTTCAGTCAAGCTTGACCGAACCCCAACTAAAATCATTTAAGAATAAATAATCTAAAGGGTTATTATTATTTCTACCACCAATGAATATAGAACTCTCATACCTTATATTCTCCGTCTTCATTGGTTTCTGTAGACCATCTCCAGAGATGGGAGATGGTGTACAGAAACCAATGAAGACGGAGAATATAAGGTATGAGAGATCTAAGAATAATATCTACGGCCAACAAACTCTCCTTTTTAAAAAATACAGATTTAAATTTTTTGGTTCAACCTCGGAGAATTCCCAACAAAAATTCTCTCCAGTCAAAAATGTTCCTTTTCTCTTTCGTTGGTTTTTAAACACAAATTTTTGTTAGCACTTAACATCTTTGTTTTTTCTTTCATTCTTGGTTTAAAAATGACTAATTGTTTTTCCTTTTAATAACGACTTATTGTCGTAGACGCTTTCAAACCTTTAAACAACCGAATGGCCTTGCAGAAAAGGACAGTATCAGAAAAAAACTGGATATCGTTTTACAGTTGTAAAATCCATGATTAAATTCACGAGTGAGGAAGATTCTTTGGGATTGTTTTGAAGGTAGGGTAAGGAAAGAGAGCTGTTTGTTTAGGGAATAAGACTTCACCAAGATAGTAGCATTCCAGAGAACACTGCATCTGCCACCTCATGACTCCCCCTACTAAGAGAACCGAACCAATAAAGACAGCCCCAAGAAGGAAGGGTGGCTGGAAGACGCATATCCACAGCAAATGACCCCAAAACACTGGAGGGGACCAGCCTGAAAGAGGAGCGGAGTGAAAGGACCCCGTTCTCCTGAGTGAGCGAGTTCCGCCGAGTTAGTCACCGTGAAATGCTAGATCTGCGGGAAGCGTGGCCGCCGGGATAACAGCCCATCTACGCTTGAGGGACGTGGGAGTCAGTACCCAACGAGTCTTTCTTTGTCACACTCCACACAGTACAAGGCTTCTTCAGCTTATCTCGGGATTGATTAACAGAGCTAGAGCTTCTGTAGGAGCACCAATGCAATCTGATCACACCCTTTAAAACTATCATCGTACACTTTAATAGAAATGAAATAGGGCTTTCTCCAAATGAATAAAATAACTCTCATACATTCTATTCTCCGTCTTCATTGGTTTCTGCAAACCATCTTCTGTTGGTGAGCGCTTTCGGACATTGTCCATCCTCGTGGCCGAATACATGTGTCCACTGTCACTGTCTGTATTCAACAGGCACAATGTCCGAAAGCGCTCGCCAACAGAAGATGGTTTGCAGAAATCAATGAAGAGGGAGAATAGAAGGTATGAGAGTTCTATATTCATTGGTGGTAGAAATAACCTTTTAGATTATTTACCGAATAAAATAACAACTGAATGTGCTTATGAAAATAAGATTAATATAATGGAATGGATAAAGCCATTTATTACCGTTTCTTTTATTTAACAGAGAAACTGTTATATTCAATGGGAGCTTTCGAATTCCTTAGGATCGCCCACGAATACCCAGCCACAAACTGGCCATTGCAGAAATATGGTGGGTTGGATGGGGTAGTGAATAGTAAATTACACTTCATTAAGTGTGGCTCGGCCTATATTCTCATATAACAGGTTAGGCTAATGAGAGTTTTGGAAAGGTAGCAAACCCACTCAGACAAGATCTATTCAGAGAGCATAAATATGGCTATATTTTAATAAATTTTATTGTTCCAATAAAATAAATGTATATTTAGCATTTAGGGTTTGTGCAAGGATTTTTTTTTTTAAATACTGGAATATAATACACACAATATTTCAAAATAAGTGTTATATCTCATAGACTTATATACTTATAAGTGCTTTAATATAATAATTTAATACACAATTATTACATGGAATGGAAAAAATAATAGAGTAATGACAACTAAGCTTCGCAGTTTTCTAATTAATGACAAAATCCCTCCATAACCCAGCCATCTTTTGCCTTCCAGATGATAATTGGCCCGGTACTGGGATATGCCATCCATATTTCGGATTACTTTGTAATTTCGAATTATCCATTAGCAACAAGTGGCACTATACAAGATGTTCATCTCACTTCATACAGAATCTACAGGCAAACTTTCTTCTGTAAAACAAAAATGCCTTACTCTGCGGTGAATGTACGTTTTATTTCATCTCTAGTCATTGGAGAAGCATGAGAGCCGTACGATAAGGCTAAACGCATGGTCGCCTGACTGCTCAACAGCCTCGTATATCTTGTGACGTAGTTGTTTATTAATGAAGGCCTTGAAAAAATAACACATGTTCGTGGCAGCATGAGATTCTTCATTTTAATTGTGCTATTATCGTAAACGTCTATTTGCATACCGAGAAAGGTGAATTTCCGCTCACTTTTGAAATTAATATGACTTCTCGACCACAATTGGGGTTCGACACAATTACCGATATAATTTCATTCCTTCTTATCGAATAATAGCTAATGGATCTACTTCATAAGAAAGTACTATATCATTAGTCACAAATCCATATTGTTGCCCTAGAAATTTTTTGAAGACAGATTAATCAATGAAAATTAATATATTTTAAAAGCTTCAATCTGTAGACAGACCATCTACTATAAAACTTAAAATTAAATTTAAATAAAAATTAAAGTTATTTCATGAAAATCTTAACTTAGAGGCAAACTTTCATCTCCAGAAACCTTCTTGAACCTCTTCATATAGACCTCATTCCGGACTCCGCCTTAACCAAAGAGAAGCATTCGAGATTCCCAATCCTGGCGCTGAGGATTTGTCCAAGAAACAAAAACTTACTCGTTGTTATGGGTGTTTGGAATAAGATGGCTACCTTTACATAGCTACCCCCCCCCCCCCCCCCCCNCCCCCATGACCCTGAGTTATTTAACGGGAGGACCTCTATATCTTTATATGATGTTTATATATTCTGATAAATGAGGCTAAATAGCTCAATAAGCTAAATTTAACTATTTAAATAATAGCTCTAGTTATTAGGCTAAATAGCTATATAAATAAATGGGACTTCCGAAAAATCATTAATTATCCAATACCACTCTATACACAATAATACTGGCAGATATCACTGGAAAATAAAAAACTTTCAGACACGAGTGAATTTACAATAAATGTGATATATAAAGACGTGAAAAATCAATTAAGGTACTTCGCAACAGCATTTGCCTTATCAAAAATAAGATATATAGATACTAATAATATAAATCAATAGCAATATTCCCTTTCTACAAAGCATAAAGGTTTCTTTGGACTAAATTGAATGGGGAACGGTTGTAATGTTTCTTTGATGCAAGTCTAAATGGACACGCAACAAAAATTAAAATAAAGGGAAGACAAGGGGAGATGAATGTAGGTGGGAAATAAAAGAGTCCGAGGAGGGAGAGACTACAATGAATGGAGAGATAAGTCGGCCTGTATGCAAATGAGACAGTGTCTCTTAGGCGGGGCAGCGTTCCTTATTCGGGCTAGCCGATGACCGGGACCCGGAGAACCGGTCTGGCTGGGACTGGATATGGAGTAGCTTGCCGAGTGGGGGGAGCGCCGACATCTCAAGGATGACTTATTGTGTACCCCGGCAACCCTCCTCACACACGATCCCTCGAGGAGTTTTTCCTGCGAGTTCGGCTCAAGGGCATGCATCAGCTCTGATTTGTGGCTTCACGCTGCTCTTCAGTAGAGCGATAACAGTTAACGACCTCCTCTTTCCCGACAGGAATTCTAGACACAGTACACACACGTACTGACAACATAGCATGAATACTTATTACACTTTTACATTTTTCTTTTGGATTACATAAAAGCTGAGAAAATCCATTATGAAAGAAAACAAGATTAATAATCCAGACCTGCACTAGTCTACACTAATAAAAATCAGGATAATTGTCTCTTAAATATGTGTTCTTTTATTATTAATCAACATTTCCAGTTAGGGATACGAAGTAGTAAAAAGTTAACCAATTTTTCAATTAAAATATAAGTTATTTGGGGTAATCCGGCACCATAGAAGAAGGCTACCCAGCCAAGATGGCCGCCGAAATTTTATAGCATTTTTATCACCGAGTATTTTTTTTTTTTCCTCCTATTTCAATAGGAATACGGATTTTTGCCTTACCAAAATCGCGGAGGAGAACCTCCACAATCTTTCCCTGAAAACATTTTTTGGACAGGAGGGTAGATCACTGAGGATAAGTAGATCACTTAATGTGAATTCAGATGTTACTCTGAAGTGCAGGACTCTCCTTTGGAGAGTGAGAGGGACCAGCCAAATATCAATAGAAAGATGATTTACTGAAGAATATTGAGCATCACACCTAAATATTAGGAAATACTTAATTTAAAATTTAAATGTACTCCCAACAAAAATAATTTAGCTCGCTGATTAATTTCAGAAAGAAAATTTATATAATTAATTATAACTTCTTAATCGATATGAAACCCATATTGGAAGGATGCAGTTAGAGTGTACAGATGTAGACAGCTATTCACCATTATTCGGAAATCAACACATTAATAATAGCCAGCTGACGGCAGATTTGCGTGTTTATGCTGTGAGAAGAATTACCAAAACAGTTTCGAATAAGGAGCCATTACAAAACTGAGATTCTTCCTTCTAAAAACCTTTCTTTTTCGAATTCATTCTGTCCTCTATCCTACCATACAAACGCCAAACTCAACCATCAGGTTAGTACAGCTCATATCCATATTTAACCTAGGAAACATAAGGCAAATAAAACCATCTTACAATTGGTTACGTCAATCTTAAACATTCAAGTTGATAAGGCACACTCTCATAAAATTAATTTTCATTGGAGTTCTGTTTGTTATTGAATATAAAATGAGATGGAGACGTCATGTCTTTCAGGTGTAATGGTAATATCTTCCAGTATCCGACAATCCGATTTTCCTTTTGAATTAAAAGAATTTCTCAATAATAATTCTAAAAGTCCAAAAAATCTTAAATAGAGCATTACTTTCCAATCAAAAGTACTTTCTGAGTAACTAGTATTTATTGGTACCAACTTTTGGATAATATTGCAATACAATTCTCGACAAGTGTTAGACAGAAAATAATCAATTTTTGTAGAATTTAAATGAAGCAAAATTATATACATATATATATAGTAATCCTCTTTTCCTCCATTTATTGCAGTAGGTTTGTCATATGAAAGCGATACTTTATTTTGGAATTATATGCTACACACACACACACACACACACACACAAACATGCGCACCGACCACGTTTTTAGCTTAAAGAATGTGGATTCAGTGAAAATGTGCTAAAAACATTCAAGTGTCGCGTCATTGTACCAATGTGAATAACATGATTTCCTTACTGGAGATATGCTAAAGAAGGACGTAAGGACACGTCATGTGTTTCTATGCTACAAGAAATCGGAATTATATAAGACCCGTCCTACTTCCAAAACTGGTTGGTAACCTTTTTCGGGGATTGAGACATCCTTAATTTTAAATACACAAATGTTGTCATTTATTGAAATTTTAACTACATGCTGATGTTATCGTGCTTCTAAACTATCACTTAAAGCAGTAAAAATGTAAAATTAGCTATACAAAAAATATTGGAAACAAATAAATAATAATTCTATGTAGTAATTTTTTTTTTCATAAAANTAATAATAAGTTAATTTTAAAATGTTTAAAAGTTTTATTCAAATTTAATAAAAGTTGCTTCCATTATTTTTATACATTACAAAATAAAATATTATCAAAAGACTAAGATGGAATTCTCCCGAAGAAGTGGTAAAGACGAGAAAGGCCCAGTCGAACTTAGAAACTCGGTGTCCTTCACCGTTGGCCAGGTGGCCGGAGTGCACCTGCTCCATACAAGCTCCTTCAGCAGTCTGCCCTGTCTACCGCCCAAGGAAACAGTCTGCAATCCACCAGTAGGTCCTGCAGGAGATTCCACAGGGACAGGGAAGAACAGTAGAGATATGTGACAAACACTACCTTGCTCAACACCTTCGGGCAATGAAAGTCCTACGCTTCGCCTAACGCAGGCTCTCCATAATGCCTTACTGCAATTAAATAGCTCGTTCCTACCATTCATTATTTTCTACTCGAGAGTTCTGCAAACCAGCCAAGAATCGACTAAATTTAACAACAATCCACTTCAATTTCAACCATTTACCAAGTCATCCAATGGTTGGTTGATGGATGCTCAAATCCCAAACTATTTATTTATTTATTTATTTATTGGGGACGCTATTAAAGAACGGTTATGAATCAATACGACAGAATTGGCAGAAGATCATCCCCAACAAGCACATACTGGTTTCTAGAGAGAGAGAGGCCAAAGTACCCCCATGACTCTTGAGACAGTCGACTGCCACTCGGAGGGAAGAAAATACATTAAATCTGCTACTTTATGGCATTCGGGGGAGCGAAGTGTGGGGTAGTATAACTGCTTTTATGGGGCACTGGCGGGCTCTCTTTCCTTATCTTTACGATGAGTAGAGTAAAGTAACGAATCTTTTCAACAACCGAGTTAGAAGTTATCCGCACAACTCTAGATATTTCGCCGACTGAAGAGACGTCTGTATCTGTCATAACACTAAACTTCACTATGGCACACCATCATCACAGCCTGGTGTTATTATTTAATGCGAAAGTTCTATGTAAGTTATGATAATTATTTATACCTGAATACTTATTATCATTCATTGTTACTATGTTTATTCATAATTAATTGCAAATCCAGATGTCTGGAAAAAAAACATGTTTAGAATAATTTACTAGCATGAGTATTCCTGAAAGACTGATGATAAGAATAGAGAAATAGTACAATCACCGCGATAAATGTTTGTTTCCGAGCGCGATAATGGGGAAGCAAGGCCGTCCAAGTCGGCCATTGCACTTTAATGAGTTTTTTTTTTTTTTCTTTGCCGCCACTGTGGCATTTCCATATAAATTCCCGAGGAAGAAGAAATGCAGGGGGAAGGGGGCGGTGAAATATGCATTTCCTTCCGGCTAATAATGACGGATGGGGAGGAGCGTGCTGTAAAGTTATTTATGTATGTAAATAGGGGCCAGGGACAGTAGTAATGGAGGAAGGTTGGGGCGGCATGATGCAGGTAGAGGCAGCCAGATATCGATTGTGACAAGGAAGAAATCCCGGCCCCAGTCCCTCTCTACCCTCTTTGTGTACGAATGAACGAGCAGCTGTGAATGCTCCACCAGGAGGGGGTCGCCGACCTCCCCCTTCCCCCCTACCATGCACTATCTTCAGGCTCCTCATGTGGGCCAAGGAGATTACAAAATCCATCTACCAACAACTAGCAAATTGTATTAAATCAAAAAAGAAAATATTCAGAATTATTTCTGGAAAAAAAAAAAATTGTATTTTAACAATAATTCAATTAGAAAGAAAAATAAAATTATGAAGTACCTCTAAACGTATATTGGTAAAGAAAGACGCACGAATGCACAAATCTTTATTTAGGACATTTTGGCATAAATACTGATTAATTGACAGTAGTAATCGACATGAATATGTACAGAAAGAGTTGATATTATCTAGTTGGTTTTTTTTTTTTGTATTTTGTTGTTGTTGTTTGTTTTTGTTTAATGTTTTATTGTAGTATTCACTATATAAATCTAATTGTATTATATTGTTGCTATATTAAAATTGTTTATCTATTGTTGATTTACTTTTTAAGCTATATAATTTATATTTCTGCTTTTAAAATGGTTTTGTATCTATAATTGTGTATGTCTGTGTGTAGGTGTGTGTACGAATATAACTTATTGCACACCAAGTACTATATAACGTAATGTAAACAAGCACTAAAAAACGGAAAACATTTAAAATAATGGATAAAAGATTTAAACCTAGTTAAACCCGAACAGTCAGGGCGTAATAACCATGATGTTGATCGCCCTATAACCTGATCCTAATCCTTATCTAGTTGGTTTTACTCAAATCAGAAAAAAAAAAAGGCGTCATAATCACCAATAAAATCAATAACTCTTTCAAACAAAACTACCTAGGGAATCTAGTAAATGTGCAAAAAATTAGTAGGAGCCATTGATTGGAACGAGACATAAAGATCTAACTTCATTATAAGAAAGTTTAAAAAAAAAAAAATACTAACTGCTGGGAACTAAGATAGCTTATTCATAAGTCCCTATGGGTGAAACTTTGAAATACTTCACGAAAGTAAAACTTGTCTGAAATACTTGTCGATAATCTGACCATTAAATGGCTAAAGTTTGTGATATGCGACTCTTCGAGAAAATCTATAGCAATTTTGCCTCCGACTGACAGAAGGAAGAAGGGGGAGGGGGAGGATTAGAGCAAGACTGAAAATTCATGGTATGAAAGTTATTTAAGAAATTATTTTCTAAAATTTAGAAACCCCTTGTTTATAATAAAAAAAAGAAAGTCGTTATTTAATCAAACTATTGTAAACAAATCATTTATCACCTACAAAGGCGCAAAATAAGTAAGATTTATAATAATTTAATTAAGAGAGTTGAACGTTTCATTCAACACTTTCCTACTGGTCTTACATTTTTTTTTTCCCTTCTTGGTTACTTAGGCCTTTAAGATTAAATTAGTCTATTATTATTTATAGTCATTTTAAAGTTTTAAAAAATGGACTTATCATGGTTTTCACTTTTACAGAGACTTTCAACGTATCTCTAATATAGGTCATTTATTCTTATTAGAAAGCAAAAATAAAAATTTCGAGGAATAAGTCTATTCATGATCGCATATAATAAATGTGGCAGATGTAGAGAAATTCAGGGATTTAGTATAAGAACCATTGGTGTAACTATGAACCCTAAATATAACTTATAAATCAAAATGCACATACCTCACCTTTACAAGGTGGACTAAAATAAAGGGCTACAATTTTAATGAGGAAACCCCAAAATAACAGCGGCCGACCCTTTGGCATTTCGGAAGGTTTTACTGAGGGAATAGGTAACAAGTAGGGGCGTAACTACTGACTACTTATAAAATCAATAACGCTCTTGACATTTCAAACGGAATTGCCAGTTCAAAAGGTGATCTAGTAAATATGTGGAAAATTAGTACGAGCCATGTATTGTGGATTATTAGTAGAAACATTAATTAATTAATTATCCCAATAACAATTCATAATTCATTAATTAAAGAATTGCTAATAAGTTATAAATGTTTAGAGCTTATTTACTAATAAAATTGTAACATATCTTACAAAATTATGATGTAAATTTTTTGTCTGTCGAGTTCCATGAGAGGATTGTTAAGAATTCGGTCTTGGTAGCTAAAGAATTAAAAACTAAAACAAAAAATTCTTTAAAAAATTAAAATTTTTAAAAAACCAAGACTGGATTCCTAACAATCCTCTCCTTTTATCTTACAAAATATCGAACATTGTTCAAAACTAACCTATGAACTATATATATACATATATATATATATATATATATATAAGAACAAATGACACATAAGATATATAGATTTAGAGGGGTGGAAATGTGGGAAGGGAAGTGGATCGGAAAAGTGGGGTTTAGTTGGGCGGAAAGAGATAAAAGAATATATCGCCTCAATATCGCTTGACAAATAAAAGAGACAATAAATTTAGGGGAAAATGGAAAAGCTCACAGTCTAATTTTCTCTTACTTAGACCATTTAAAGCGTTATTTTTTCACTACAATTACTACTCAAAATGCATTACTCTATAAGTATCTATTTAGAGATTACTGCAATAAAGTATAATAGGCAGGATCCGCCATATGTAAATATATATATATTTGCGTATTACATACTCTATAATACAACACATAGTTTTTCACACAGAGTTTATTACATTTTTACTACAATTCTCTATATACTTTATTGTTGACTGCCGCTAACTCTCATATTTGGAATAGTTTTGAAATTTTCGAGAGCGTCTTTAATAATATCTGAATAGGTATTAAATTTAGTTTTAGAATTCCATAATACCAATCCCTTGAGCTCATATTTTCATACCATAGAACTGAATGGCATTTAATGAAAGGCATGTACATTAAAACCTCTATGAGATTCGGTTTCAATTATCTGGAACATATATCCTCTGGTAATTGTATCTATTTAAATTCAATTTTACATCTCCAACAAGTCTGGTGACAGTGCTTACCACTTACTGAAAGTGGTGGGGGTACAAATCTACCGACCAAATTCCAGATTGCTCCATAGACTTTGTACTTCTGTCTGGGATGTAATGTTTTCTTTGAATCAACGCACTACTCCTGTACGATGAAATAGAAAATTTTGATTTTGATTAAAATCTTGTATCTTGTGATATGCTACCCNTAAGTAATTCCCGTACAAATTTAAAGTTAAATACATGTTTTTTAGTTTGATTAAAATTGCATTAGTCGATAATATATTTATGAATTTGAGCATTTCTCCACACTTTTTTTTTATGCCCACCCTTAATGAAACATCGGAAATCTACTTAGATCAGGCAACTCCAGGCGTCATGGACTGTCCCTCCCCCACCATCTTAATTCATTATTTAATTATATAAAATATGATTCATTAATCATTCAAATGACGTAAATTTAGCCGGTATATTTATTAAACGGTACATCAGTCAATCTAAGGCATAGAAAATGTTCTAGGTGGTATTTAAACCTGGTTTAAGGTTATTCTTCACATTCTGCAGCCAATAGTGGAAAAGTTTTTCATACCAATGTCAAGCAGAATTCCGGGGGCACAAAACTCAGAAAATGTACTAGTAGAGAATTTATTAAGGTTTTTTCAAGGTTTATTATTGAAATACAATCTAAAGGAATATATTTTTTATGATCTGCAGAAGATTCGACTTAAATCGTAAACCATCTTCAAGGCTGTCATGAAGTTAAGAAGGGGCGTGATTTCACCAGGAAAAAATCTGTGCGACTCGTATAACTCACCATTTAAGTATTGAGAAATTTAGTTTCTTGTTCAGTCTATTCTCCCTTTGTCACAATTTTATTCACGTACGCGCTGAAAATGATTTAGTGATTTAGAGAGAGAGAGAGAGAGAGAGAGAGAGAGAGAGAGAGAGAGAGAGAGAAGAGTTATGCTGGTAAGAATTGAAAGAACTACAATTTTATGTAAAAATTTAAAACATGCATTAGTACGAATTACTGATACAGAAGTAAGTAAATACAATTATTTGACAGACCTGTAGGTATAACCTAACTTCTCTTAAAAGCCACCGTTCCCAATTCCAGCAGGCCTGAACTTTCAAAGAAGAAAGTGAAAGCACATCAATATACCTCATACTGGGAAGTAAACTGTATGCTGACAGGTTTGATAGCACACTGTCTGTCTTTATAGAGCAGCAAGTGCTTCTTCTGAAGTATCACGAGTATTCCAAAAACGTCTTGGGATATTGGACACTTCCTTGGTGGTAGCAGAAAGGTAACTGCAATCTTCTATAGTTCTCTAAAGAGCAACTGTTCTTCGTTAACGAGCCTTCCAGCTTATCGCTCCAGCAGCTGACATGAACGGATATCCTGTATAGGATCTTCTGTCATATGTGGAGTTCCCCTTGTATACCAAATACCCTGGCCAAAATGGCCAATTTCCAAAGGTAATTTCAAAGGATGACTCAGATCCCTCTTCTCAACGTTCTAATACCTTTGGAAGATACCTTTGAAAAACAGGTTTTAAACTTATTAAAGAAGCTACCAATAAATGATACGCCAGGCAAGTTTCGGGAAGATATTGTGTAAAATAGAATACTTGACAAGTTCAGGCTTTCGTTTTTTCTAATTTTTGTTCATTTTATTGGTTCTAATTGGTTTGGAAATATATTTACAGTCTTAAACGTTCCAAGATAGTACTAATACATCAGGTTCGGGTAATTATTATCTTACCTTCTTCTCTAATAAGGTAACGCCGCAAGGTATATTCCGTACGAAGCAAGAGTGTAAACTCTATCCAAATCCTTCATTTCTGAAGTTGGTGGACTGTTGAAGGCAGATTGACGCGATGATGAGCAGTTGAGGCGTGGTGGATCCATAATCTCTTAGAACTTGGACAGTTTCACAAAAAATAATTTGATAGGAACTATTTTTAACACACATTACAAATTTGTAACAGATAATGAATATGATATTATAAACACAAGGGGCTAGAAAATAATAAAGCCCTAACAAATAGTAGGATTAGTATGATCGAGGTGAGACTTGGACCATTATCTCCTTCCTTAAAACTACAATCAATCAATCATTATCTTCTTTTGTGATAATGTTTTAGTTTTCCTAATCGGACCAAAATTGTAGTTCTATCCAATTCAAAGCAGATTAACTAGGTACATTCATATTTATTTATTTTAATTTATATTAAAATGCATTTTAAAGATATATCTCACATTCTTGTACTGAAATTTTCTAGAGACCAGAAAGATCCTAAATAATT
Source organism: Oncopeltus fasciatus (assembly GCA_000696205.2). Taxonomy (NCBI): domain Eukaryota; kingdom Metazoa; phylum Arthropoda; class Insecta; order Hemiptera; family Lygaeidae; genus Oncopeltus; species Oncopeltus fasciatus. The sequence goes on from KZ807045.1 coordinate 324,656, forward strand.
TCATGTATTTATAAATTTAGGGAAGAAGAGCGTATTTGCCATACTTTTTTGTATTTATTTTTTTTGTGTGTGTGTTTGAATTATTTAAAATGTGAACAAGACATATGGCTGTTAAAAGTCGGCCAGTATCAAGAGAGGCCAAATGATAAATAACATTTCCGAAACATAATTCAAAGACAATGAATGTTTCAAACATGATAATTTGATTCAGTTTGAATCGGCTTATTAGATGAATGGTTCAGAGATTCATGCATAATATGCAAGGGGAAAGAGACTACACGCATACCACATACATACTTATACGTCCGTATCTGCATGGCCATTTCCGTTAATAGTTCAGTCCGCGAACTGTTGGCACATTATTATTTAGGTAATTCTCTAGCGAAACAACCTACATAAAACCGAATCAAGTCACACCTTGGAGAGGCAATGTCTTCACAGAACAACAAATACAAAACCATTGGCAGCCGCAAGAAGGTTATGAATAAATAATTAAATAAAATACTGTGCTTGTGCGAGGGTTCGCG
>KZ807045.1:325485-364113 GCA_000696205.2 Oncopeltus fasciatus
TTTTTTTTCAATGTATGTATTATAAGAAATTTCTATAAATTAAGTTACGTAATCAATGCTCTCTGGAGTGAAAGTCAACCAACTTGTTGCATAATACCTGTTATAGGTAATATTTCCGATGGGAGAAAAAATGTAAAAAATTGTTTTACAATGAATAATTTTTTCCCTTCCCGATAGCAGAATTTAATTTCTTTTAAATAAAAGAGGTGTCTTGTCGAATTCCTGAAAAATTAATGAACAAAATATATCACCCAATGATTTTAATTTCAAAGAAATTCTTGAGGTTAAATGATTATGTAAACTGGATATAAAATATCATTTTTCTACTCGCAATATAAATATTTACATATTTAGCATATATCTATTACATAAGTAGCATATATTTCAATTTTAAACAATATGAATAAAATGAAAATTTGTGTGCAAAAGATACGGATTATGAACAACTATGAGCATAGTTTAACATATTATATTAGTTGAGATTGAAAGCAGACAACCTTGCACTCAGTTTCAAATGCTCCGATGAACACAACCAGCTTGCACTGAGATGGTAAATGTAGTCTCCTGATAAATTTTCCACCGAGTTACATAAGAGTGGTTTCTCCATGCGGGGCCGACCAAGGGGATTTGCAGGCGCCTAGAACTGTTTTTATTCTTAATTTTTGTATATTTGCAACCTTGGTCTTTATCTAAAGGAGATAACCAACTGATAAAATAACACAATAACATCTTTCATAGGACTGCATAATTTTTTTTTTTTTTTTTTTTTAGATTGTTAAGCTGCTGAGGCATCTATATAACCAATAATGTTTAAAATTCCCATTAGTAAAATATTCTTACATACAGAGCAGGAATAGTTTCAGATATACAAAACACAAAAGGCTAGTCCTTCTCTTATTGCCCAATAATATGAGTACATAATAATTTATTTTTGTTTCTACTCTAATTCTAAGATGTATACACTAATAATATTAAATTAAAAGTTCTTTTTATTTTAAACGTACAAAAAGATAGGGCATAATCAGTAAATAATAAAAGAAAAATATTTATAGTGAAATAAAAAAAAAAATACAAATCAACTGGCAAAACCATACTTTCAATACCTTAACAAACTAATAATAGTATGATGTATGTATAATGTAGTTATATAATTAAAGTATTCATTATAAAGGAGTTTTATTGAATCATAAACTTAAACAACAGGTTAAAAAATTTTAATAAATTAATAACCATTTACTGCCATAATTGTAGATCACTTTAATGGCAATTTCATTAGCTCTTAATATTTCTGAGCCAGGTGTAAATAAATGAAAGCTGACATACGAATCAATGGAAATGGCTAATAAATAACAAATATTTCTGCCAAGGAAATGTCAATTTTAAAATTTTAACGCACTCGTTTGATGTCTACGAAAAAGAATACCTACTGACTAGTAATTAATATCAGTGCTTATGGAATGAAGAAAATTAAATTTTTTAATAAATGTTTATTGTTAACTCATACGAATTCGTAGCCAACTTATAAGTACACGGTCGGAATTTTCTCTAAGCAAACGACAACCGCTTGAGCTAGTTAACTCTAGGAATAATAAACAGCAGGCAGTGATAATCGTGAGAAGAATTATTAATAAAGGCGCTTGATATGCACTAGACTACACCGGTCGGCAAACCGACTGATTGGAATTAATTAATGATCAATCTTTGGAAGCAAGGTTGCAGAAAACAGGGATTTAAAAACGCTGAGAATTGAAAGACAAAAGAAGATCATACGTCAAATAACAAAAGGTAATCAAGACAGAAATGGTATGCAAAGAAAGGTATACACAGCCATCTGTGAACCTGCACTCAGAGCAGGCGGAGTAAAGTTGCAATCAATTGCTGTGGAGTTTGAGTACACGTAGTGAAAGTGCTTGATGCATATTCTTCATCTTATTTTGCATAAAACTAATTTAACTGCTCAGCAGAAGAACAGGCTAACTAAACATACCATGATCGATCCAATATAAGTGTGACTATATGAGTGGGTATTATTTTTCTTTTTAAATGACTAAAGGTTCAACCTCAATTTAAAACAAAGACTGTTTACTGAAGGCAGCTAAGAAATTATATTTTAAGTAATTTAAGTAATTAAAATTAAAAGGATTTTATTGAGCTATAACTATACTGCACAGGAACGCTTACATGTATTGAGCACCGTGAATGCTTACTTAAGAATGCCCGTAGTATAAGTTAGACTAAATACGAGAGTTTGTTGACCGTAGATATTATTCTAAGATGATTTTAGTTGGGGTTCGGTCGAGGTAGATCCAAAAAAACACAAATTAAAAAAATGTATTTTTTTAATGAAGGATTGTCTGCCAACGTTTCGGCTTACATTGTAAGACTATCTCTCATCTTCACGATAGCCATCTTCAGGGATATCGTGAAGATGAGAGAGGACGTCCTGTCCCTAAGTTCACATTTCCATGACTCTGGTCTGAAGATGGCTTACAATGTAAGCCGAAACGTTGGCAGATAATCCTTCATTAAAAAAATACATTTTTTTTATTTGTGTTTTTTGGATCTACCTCGACCGGACCCCAACTAAAATCATCTTAGAGTTAGACTAAATAATTTAAAGAAACTTCGATCGCACATAATTAGTAACGGTAACTTAGTTATTTTCCTTGCATTATAAATCACTCCATAGTAAATTAAAAAAAATAAGGATATAAAAGTTAAGAAATTGCTACAGCGAATGGTTCAGGAAATGGGGACAGATAAGAGGGAAAATGACTCAGAACGGAGAGGAAGGCTGGGTTTGATATGTAAAACAGGCAACAAGGCCGACAGATCTCGACAACCGTGACCATTATCTCAACAACGACCCTAGTCTTGCGCCACGGGAGCCAAATAGCCTCTTCGAGTAGGTGATAGGCAGCTATGTACCACTAGCTATCAGCGGACCATTAATGCACAAGGATGTTACGATGGTCTTATGTGCGTGTACCTGGTTGGCGTGAATTGGGGGAAAGAGTGGAACTATACGGTTCAATGGTCGCTGTTGTTCATAAGCGCCTATTACAATTGCAAATGTCTTCAGAGAGTCGTTTCATCAAATATCAGCAAATCAAATATAGGGAAAAAAAATGAAACCACTTTGAATAGCATGCATTCATTCAGGCCCATGCTCCAAGGAATTGTGCAAGATGCAAAGCGATTTCACACACCATGTAGTCAAAACAAAAGGCTAAATACAAAGTGCTTTTTTAATATTCATAAAAGAGCTCAGCACTAACGAAAACACAATTCAACATACTGGCATCACTAAATGGACGAATTAGCTAGTCACATAATTTATCTCTAAACTTATTTATCATTTTTTGAATACCCCCCGATCCTAACCTAAAACAGTCTTCTTAATAATCTATTCATAGCTGTATGAACAATGGGTTTTATATAAAAATAATACAAATAAAATATATATTTTACATCGAAAAACAAGAAAATATATCACACATCTTCGTTATACAAACTGCCCAGAAAGTGTAGATAATTATATGATTTAGACACTCAAAAAGTCATTCGCAGCTCAATTTCACTAGATCCAGTAATTTGCAACAGGTATAGCAGAATATAGAAAATGAGAAAAAACTTAATTAATTAATTCATTTACTATTTAAAGTGAATAGTTAGGTTTTAAAATAAAAGTTTGAGAATTTAAACACAAATTAATTCACAAAAATTTTAATTTATGGCAGAGCCATAGTTTGAAAATAATAAAATATTTGCCCGAATCAATACAGAAGAAATTTCCCAAATCTTGTTTTGACAAGATGTGGGCAACCAAAGGGTTGGGTATATAGATGTATGTAGGTAGATACCTATCCACAGGTAAAGCGATAACATCTAAACTCAAGAGAACCAAAACGTAGAGTTTTATGGAAACTTGAATTTGAATTGTTTCACAATTAATACATTCACTTATGGCACGTAAAGAAAAAAACATTTATTAGAAACAAAAGTAGAACAGCCGAATTAAAATCAATGGCATAGAAATAGAAATACGTTTTTTTTTTTTTTAAATAATGTGAATATATGATTGTTAGGGTTTATTCGAAATTAAAGTGTAATTAACTATGATACAATGATATTTCCTTAATTTACGCACCTAGGGAACAGACATTTTAAATATGGGAAAAATTGGGTCATAAGATTACAGGAAATATGCCCACGGAGATAAACGAAGGTACCTCTCGACTCGGGCTTTAAAACTGAACTTAAATAGCGCTCACTCGCTGATTTCATTACAAAACAAATCATCGTTATGAATAGACAATTCGCACACTGTCCGCCTACCAAACCTGCTCGACACCCACAAAATAGAGTCAAAGGCGGCAGTTATAATTACCAGGGACAAGACACGGACTAAAAGGACTGCCATCATGGAAGTTTTTAGTGGAAATGCATACATTCCACGAAGGTCATCGTAGCCCCATTTGTTAACTTTCTTCTCAAGTCAAAGCGACCGCTTCGTACGAATTGAGCTGATCAAGAGAAACTAGCGATGGCAAGACCCTTTTAATTAACAATGGCTAACCCTGGGCCTGTAAGGGCTTTAAAAGTTTCACCAGGGAAGAGCCTTTGTGAGGCGCCGGCTGTTATTGATCTCGGCTTACATGTTGGCTCAATAATGTAAGGCCAGTAATTATTTACAAGTTCTTTTTTGTCATTAAAAAAGGATCCCAGCTGAAATGCCAATAGCAGATATTACACTGTTAACCGCCTGGATAGTATGGTGGAGGTTAAATCAAACAATTAATAAATTGAGAAAAATATACGCCAGCTAAGAAATAACTGAGATTGTATCTCTCTAAGCACTGCTGTCATTAGCTGGATAATTTGAAAGAAAAAAAAAAAAAAAAAAAAATGGAAGATTTATCTCTAAGGATGAAATAATAAGAAAAGAATGAGGAGAGCAGTAGGAATGAGAAGAAGGAGAAGAGCTGTAGGTAGGTTCTCCCCGACAATTACCTTTAGCGGTCTAGCGAAGGTCGGAGCGTGACTGAGAGAGGTCTTGCTTGTATGAGGTCTCCGTGACTCCTCGCCTGACCCTTCACTATCCGCCACAGCCACACGTCAAGTAAGCAATTGCATAAATACGCCCTGCTCGAGCAGACAACCCCTTCCGCCTTACTCGGAGTAGAGCTGCTACGGCGGAGGGGTAAGCAGACAATCCCCGACATTTCGCCAAAAGAGTTTCTCTGCATCCTTGAGCTCTTTCTTCACTTTCACAGGTGACAAGACACTTGCTCTTTTACCTGAAGAGTTCTTCAAGTATTCGGAAGTACATCAATGCTGATGGGCTCCTAAAGAACCGCACATTAGGACTGAAAACCTTCAGAGTGTGAAGAATAATATTGTTGCAGGGAATGCACATTGATATTTCCCACACCATTTGGATCCCGCTTTCTGACTCGGCCAATATGAAATTTAAGGTTATGCTCGATATCTGAATGTTTATCGGCTAGGGCTGTAGGAACTATAGTAAACGAGATTTCATTCAACTTTCTTGTGATTGTGATGGAAGTGAAACAGAGAATAAGGAAAAGGAAGAGTTCAGAGAGGATTTAATTTATTCCATTTAGATTTAGCCTTCATATTCTAAATCGCAGCAATACCATCTCTGAAATTATAAAGAAGAATGGCCCTAAGAGCTTCCAATAGCAAAATAAGAAATTATCATAAAATCCTTAAGCTGAATAAATAAATAACAAAAATCTTTGGTCGCAGTCATTAACGTCAATGCACTATACAAATAACCAGGAGAGAAAAAACTGTTAATGTAATTTACCATTTCATCTTCCGGGTTGGACCGAGTCAAATGGTAAATACATCTGACGACCGACGAAGCCTACGTGAACATGTTAATGTAATGTATAAAGAAATACTTTTCGATAACTGTGAATTATTAAGATAGTTTCTGGATGAGAATATGCCAAATGAGGACACTTGAAGAGCATTGCACACAAACAACTATTATAAGAGGAGGGTCCAAGGTTAGCCAGAGAGAGATTCCAACAAATGTAAAAAATAAATATATTTTTAATTGAGATAAATAACTTTTAAAGCATTATTGAACATAATACTTTGGTTTATGGAATAAAAAATCAGAGTAATTCAATTTAAGTACAATATTAACTATCCCTCGTTTGTGATGATATATTTTCTACAATTTCTTTTATAATGAGAAAGGAAACTGAAATTGATCTAAATCCTTGAAGTAATACATAAAATTCAAGCAATAAATAGATGTTTCAATTACAAAAAGAAATAAATATAATAATAACAACCCCGAACAAATCGATTCACATCTAATACAATTTATACCTATTTTAATAGTTGGTTTTAGTCCATACATAAAGAAATGTCATAAACTCCCTACATAAATAGAATAGAGGTTTTGTGCAGTTTAAACGGCCTATTATTAGTAGAGGGATTTTCATAAGAATGGTAATTAGAGCTGAGGTGAAACTCCACAGAGAGCCTGAGCGCTATAAACAACTCAATCTAATGTAAAGCAAACTTGTAATTAACCAGGGAAGCCGCAGAAACTGGATTCTGCAATCGCGTTAGAGCTGGGAAGTTTGAGCCCTCTTGTGGCTGGAACTTGCTTCAAACATCGCAGAAAATCACAAGACTTAATCAGAGGGTACACAAGTATTAGGTAATGAGAATAAAGGCATGTGTGAAAGTTCTCTCTCTCTCTCTCAATGGTACTTGATAAAAATATATTTAAGTCTTTGTCTTGAAATCGAATCTGCACTGCAAAAAGTTTTTGAATATTAGACTGTTTTATTTATAGGCCGTCCTTCTTCAGTACTAATCCAAAAACAAAAAAAAACCATAATTCGAGCAACAAATTAATTTTTTTTTTTTTTTTTTTCACAACCCGCCTATGATATTTTAAATTTTTCATTAGTGTTAGCTTCCCTTTCAACCACTTAGGGTCATGGAGGGAGAGGCTATCTTGCCATATTAACCTATTCTAAACATCCATGGCTCAGGACAAGCTTTTATTTATAGATAAAAACTTGTCCAGGGCGGGATTTGGACTCACAGCGCCAGGTGATCCCCATGAGCTACCCTGGCGCCCCTAGAGCACTAGAGCAACAGTTTAAAAGGTGAGTGATATCACTAACGATGGCATTGGAATGTTCGATACGGAAGGGGAGTGGAGGATTAACCTTCGTTTTTAGCAGTTTTATTGTATTGCTATTCAAGTTAGTACCATGATTCGATTTGTCAAAATATTAACATATTTGATTCGATGCAATATTGGAGATGGAAAAAATATGGTCCTCTCAAAATTGTATACGTCCGAGTGTGTGTGTGTGTGTGTGAGAGAGTCCACATTTTTTATAATCAAAAACCAAATTTACGCTTATTTTTGAAATCTGTTGACTGGCTGAATTCTACGACGGGGAAGAAGACCAAAAATTGTCTTTGTAACTGTTAGAAATACGAAAAAAATTTACGGAACACAATAAGTCTAAAACAGAATTTTCTAAGATTGAAATACTTTTTTTAAAACTGAATTTAAAGGAATATATTTAAGAAAAAAAAATAAATGAATTATTATCAGTATTTCTTTTTTTAAATGAAGGTACTTTCATTATAAATTTTAATATCCATCTATTCTCCCCCCCCCCCACCTTCTCTCCCATTGCAGTCAACTAAGGGCGATATTTTTAGCTTCTCATCATTCGAATTTAAAAAGATTTGTTCAAATTTATAAAAAAAAAAGTCGCGTTATACTAAGAAGGAGAATATTTTCATTTCCATAGAGTGAATCTGTTTTTGGAAAAAAATATTACAGAGATAATCCATTCAGCGAGATTGATAAGAAAATAAAAAATAAATTACAATATCTAAGGGGAACGGCTCAAAAATGAAGAATTATTGTCTGATAAAAACAATGTACAAATAAAAATATATGTGAATATATATTAGTCAAAGGACGGAGGCTAGTGGAGGGGGTGGGGTGGCAATAACCTGACATAAGGGTAGCAGTAAGACGAAAACAGGGTCGGAAGTGTACAAACGCTGNGAGATAATCCATTCAGCGAGATTGATAAGAAAATAAAAAATAAATTACAATATCTAAGGGGAACGGCTCAAAAATGAAGAATTATTGTCTGATAAGAACAATGTACAAATAAAAGTACATATATGAATATATATTAGTCAAAGGACGGAGGCTAGTGGAGGGGGTGGGTTGGCAATAACCTGACATAAGGGTAGCAGTAAGACGAAAACAGGGTCGGAAGTGTACAAACGCTGCTGGCAGAACTTGTTGGATAGGTTTGGTCCAATTCGTGAAAGTCCTCTTCACATCCATCAATCCGCCCTGGCCTACTTTCTCTCTCTCTCTCTTTCTCTCTCTCTCTCTCTCTCTCTCTCTCTCTCTCTCTCTGGGTACACAAGTATTAGGTAATGAGAATAATGACATGTGTGAAAGTTCTCTCTCTCTCTCTCAATGGTAGTTGATAAAAATATATTTAAGTCTTTGTCTTGAAATCGAATCTGCACTGCAAAAAGTTTTTGAATATTAGACTGTTTTATTTATAGGCCGTCCNATTCGTGAAAGTCCTCTTCACATCCATCAATCCGCCCTGGCCTACTTTCTCTCTCTCTCTCTCTCTCTCTCGGCAATTTCTTCTCTACACAGTTTGTCAAATGATAAAGTACAGGAAAATAAAAATTCCTTTAAAAGCCTGAATCTGATCTGCCAAAAAGAAATATTTTTTTTTTTTTTCTTTTTTCTTTCTATGGCTTCTATTCTTCCATGTTGGCTCCTTTCTTCTTAGTTTGCGAAACAAAGATGAGACTACAATAGAGCATTATTGAAGAGAAAAACAGATTGTATTATCAATATCTCAAAAGAATCTCTTGCGATAAAACTATAAGTAAACCGACAATCTCTTAATAATACAGTATGAAACACAGAATAAAATAAAAACAGCATTCATCAATAAGAAAGTATTTAAATAGTTAATACAGAATTAATAGTGCACTAAAATCAAATAAAACTACCCTGATGTAACAATTTCTTTTAATAAATACTCAAAAGGAAATGAAGGAATTCAAAAAAAAGAAAAAACAACACTTTTCATTAAATAAATAAAAAAAAGTAAATCATAATTTACAATAACACATATGGTCCAGATTTAAACCGTAATACTGATAAAGACATTGTCTATCCACTTCTATCTTCTAAAGGTTCGATTTCAGTTTTTAATAATCTCCGCAGATAAATTGCAAAAGGAGGCTTAAGTACATTAAGCAGACAGACAAATCTACGAATACAATTTTAAAAGGACTATATTTTTAGCTTCCCTTGCATTGGATTTTTGTGGAATCGAACCTTATATTTCTGTTACATTACGATAGCTAAATTGGAATTATCTTCGATTTAACTAAAAAAGTCAGCCTAAAATAATAATTATAAGTTTAATAGCTATACCCATATCCAGATCCGATATATACAATGTTTCCAACTCCTAAAAATACACTAGATAATAACTAAAACTAGTGAGCCAATGAAAATATTCCTGATAACTGAATTGCTAAAAATGAATATGAAGTTGCCACACCCTGGTCGACAGAGAATATAATTAAAATAAATGATTGAGGAGTTTGGTGGGGGCTTGGTTTCCTACTTGGGTTTTTTATTTCTGAACTCTTGGGGCTTTAAGACCCGCATAGGTAATGTTTTGGCAAGAAATAAAACTTGCACTGTGCTGCAGACATCTAGAATAAGTTGGTTCTAAGAACTAGGGTTCGAAGAAGAATAAAATTTGATGCATTTACCACCAATCAAAAATACAGTAAAATATAATTGTAAGAAATAATAAATAAACAGCAGACAAAGGATGACAGAAAATTGTGTCAGCTGTCAACAAAATTGTGGGGCAGAACTAAAACTTTGACAAATACTAAACAAAGAAGTATTTACAAATGTTTTTGATAGCAAGAAATAAATCGGATATGTCAGTAGGCCAACTAAATACTGGGAAACGTTTTACTGACGTAAAACAACAGTTGCTCAAACAAAGATTATCGTCATAAATGGCAGGTATTTGTTATTTAATGCACAATACGGATCCCCATTAGGACACATAAAATATCACTATTACATAGAAGCTCTGTCAGTTCCAATAGAAAATAAAAATACAAAAAGACTATACTAAACTGAAAGAAAACTACTGAAACAATCTTTGCTAAATTCTGTATTTGTACAAATTTACCGAGGAATACATCAAAATATCTGCAATGATATTTGCAATTGGTATCGGCAATTGAGTTGCCTCTTCAAATTATAACTAATTAATGAATTGTATGTTTAGTATATACTAGTGGTTGTACATACTTAATCAGAGATTATATGACCAAGGGACAATTTAGTAAAAAAAAAAAAAAAAGGTTCTCATAACGGATCCACTGTCCCTATCTGACTAAGGGCCACTCATAACCATTACGTCAGCGATATTTATCAACGCCGAGGCGAAACTCTACTCAAGAGACTCGCTATCTATGACAAACACACAAATAATAATAAAGTATGGATGTTTCATTCAGACATAAAGACAAACACAATGCATTTGACTTTGAGTGCTAAAATTTCAACTTGCAAATCGTTATAATTAAGAAAGTAATTTGAAGAAATTAATAACAAAATGAACACTTCATAAGTGAAAAATGTAAAAGATTGTCAAGCGAATTGATTTACTGCAAGTAAATCTTTACATTAATATCATGCAAAAGCTGATATACACAGTACTAGTACAAAAGTCAGTATTGTTAATAGAACATTTCACATTTTATGAGGTTAATTATACAGTGTATGGCTAAGCCCAACTTGAGATTTTTTCTTCGGCTAAAATAATAACTTTATACAAATATTAATTAGATTTAGGCGGATCAATAATAAGTGGAAAACAAGAAATGAATATATAATCCATCAATGAACTAGTTTGTAAATGGGAATATCCACAGGTTACGTATAGAAGAATTTGGACACTGCATATTTCTCTATCAGAAGTAGCAAATAAGAAAATACAAAGTGTAAAAATTCAACATCGATTAATAATTCAAGTTTAATTGATATTCAGTAGATGATAATTCCGATTTAGTGAATTTTTCCTGTATAAAAAAGGGTAAAAGAAACAAAATCAAAAGGTAGATATCTAGTTAGGATTTTTAATACTGAAGACTTAATCCAAAGAGACATTTTTTCGACGGCAATGTTTTAGGTAGTGGCAGAAAAGAAAAGACAACAAAATTCAGGAGCCCTAAGAACCATATTTTTATTAGGACATTAACAGACAATCAAACGGCACTAACAACAATTTAATTACAAATAAAATAGTGCAAATAAATACATTTTAAATGCCTTAGGCATACAGGACTCGAAGAATATATATTTCCTCATTTATTGAACAAAGAAAAGGAGCATAAATTGGAATAGTTAATAATTTTTAGTAATAGCATGGAGTAGAAATCGATTAAATCCTCATCAAACATTGCATTGGTAAGTTGGCAATAAGGCAGGAGAAGCATTCGAAGGTATTATTATGCACTTGAAGTACTATTTGTACATGTCACTCTAAGAGGCTTATTGGAAGAATCGAATTTGTGCATTCCTATGAAGGAATGAGAGTTAGACGCGAGGCAGGTGAGAGGAGAGCAGGTGTGCGGTAACCTTGAGCCCCGGACAAAGGGCTCCTAAAAATGCCCATGGTATTCAAGTACATTCCATCACACAGCGATAAGAAGCTTGCTTTCAATGTCCAAATTTACATCCGTACAGGGAGCAATAGAAGCAAATGAAAAGTAACCCTTGTCCATCAATGACTCCCAATCAGGAGGATAACGAACCCCACAGTACTCCCAAATTGGCGAATCACCACTCCCTCAGACCATGAACGACACACTACTAAAACATAACTCATAAAGTCTCTCTTCCAAGATTTTGAAACAAACTTAAGCAGGAGTTATTTATAGTGAAAACAGCTGTTGTCGTACGGCAGAAATCAAGGGACTCTAAATAGTTGCGAAGAGAATTATTATTACGAACCTGTTAGGAAAAAAAATAAATCCCTGGGAAGCTGATGGAAGGGCGACACTCTCCCTCCAGGAGTCACACAATGAACACACAAGAACACACGGTCTTAGGAAGACGCGCGATCGTCCTTGATGATCAGCAGGAGGTTACAACCTGAGCCGTGCGGCTAGCTAGCAATGTTGCGCCCGACAGGTCGGCTGGGAACGAACTGAACCGGATTCGGGCCACCTTCCCCCACTCCACCGGCGCCGCGCACCGCCGGGAGAGGGGAGGACGCATCAACAAGTTGAGAGCCCTCCCACCGAACAGCCTTCTACACTGCAAACTCCAAACCAACCACAAATCTTTCTACCAAATTTGTAAATCAGGGGACGGGGGAGGGAGGATTACAAAAAGGTAAACTTAAGTATTTTTCATTCATCCTATTATCCCCCCCCCCACCCACCNTAAGATATAATAAGGTAATGCTGAATATTTTAATCTAAATCTTTCTGTTATGGATGACTTGTAATTTTAAATGTTTTATATTCAATACTACTAAATTTATACTTCAAGAAAAGAGCCAATAGTCAAAATGAGACTATAAATTATTTTAATGATGAATAACCTAAAGGAAAAAGGCCATCTGGCCAACTAGAATGTTTTTTAGAAGAAAATATTTCATAATTCATGGCATCATCGGGCCTTAAAAACAATGATTATTTAAACACATGAAACATTAACATACACAACATATAGTAATGTTAAGCCTGTTCTTAATAGCCTGTCATTTTTTAAGGTCTTAATAAGTTATCTGGCTCTCCTGGTGGCGTAAGTGGATAACGCGCTTGCCCGGATAGCAGGAGATCCAGGTTCGAGCCCAGCCTGGGACAGTTAGATTTTTTATTCTATTCCCTAGCATTTAATTGTTAATTATAGTTGGTCTTTCTTCTGTGGTTATTCTGAATTAAATTAAAACTTAAATATTTCTATGCTCAGTTAATTTTTTGGATAAAGAATGAAATACTTAAAATTTTTGAAAAAATCTTCCTTTGCATTTTTTACAATATAAAATTTCCTTATATAAAACTACGGTATAAGATGCTACCATGAGTAGATTTTGTATATATTCTTTCATATGCACTGCTAAGAGTAATAATATTATTACTCAAGATAGAGTTTTGACAAAAAGAATTTGATCAGAGTATATAAGGAGGTAATGTTCTCAATTTTTTCTTCTTATAGTTTCACAGGGCGAAAGGAATTCGATCAAAATGTATCAAATTTTATGCTATAATGAGACATACAAAAGCTTTCAAAAGTTAAAATTATATCAGCCCAAAAGTCAGTGTGTTAGGGAGTTTAACTTTTACCCTTATAATACATTTTGGCATCATTTATTCGTCATTAATTCATTTCGTTATCTAGTATTTATAATAAATAGACAGAAAGGAAATTTCCTTAGTTTCGCTTCACCTCACTACGCTAAATAACTGTCCACTTGATTATAAGTCCACAAACTTCTTTATTTAAACAAAAAAAAAAAGCAAGGTAGAAAGCGTATAACTTTGAAGTAATGAAAACTTAGAACAGAGCAATACATGTCTCTTTTATTTCTTTTAGTATTTTTTTTTTGTTCTAAAAAGAAAGAAATGAAGCAATTAACAATAAAATAACATTATATCCTTAAAGTAAATGAGAATAACTGAGCAAGCTAAAATTTGAAGAAAAAAAAACATCTATTCGTTATAAACAGTAATTGCTTCTGTTCTATGGAGAAAAAGCACTAAGGAATCAAACCGATTCTACTTTTTTCTTGGATTAAAAATTATCTTTTCTTTCCTCTCCAGCTCATTATGGTTTCATGTATCGATCAAAAATATATGGTAAGGCAATAATCTATAGTAAAACATTTGTTATTTAATGCACAATACGGATCCCCATTACCTAGGACACATAAAATATCACTATTACATAGAAGCTCTGTCAGTTCCAATAGAAAATAAAAATACAAAAAGACTATACTAAACTGAAAGAAAACTACTGAAACAATCTTTGCTAAATTCTGTATTTGTACAAATTTACCGAGGAATACATCAAAATATCTGCAATGATATTTGCAATTGGTATCGGCAATTGAGTTGCCTCTTCAAATTATAACTAATTAATGAATTGTATGTTTAGTATATACTAGTGGTTGTACATACTTAATCAGAGATTATATGACCAAGGGACAATTTAGTAAAAAAAAAAAAAAGGGTTCTCATAACGGATCCACTGTCCCTATCTGACTAAGGGCCACTCATAACCATTACGTCAGCGATATTTATCAACGCCGAGGCGAAACTCTACTCAAGAGACTCGCTATCTATGACAAACACACAAATAATAATAAAGTATGGATGTTTCATTCAGACATAAAGACAAACACAATGCATTTGACTTTGAGTGCTAAAATTTCAACTTGCAAATCGTTATAATTAAGAAAGTAATTTGAAGAAATTAATAACGAAATGAACACTTCATAAGTGAAAAATGTAAAAGATTGTCAAGCGAATTGATTTATTGCAAGTAAATCTTTACATTAATATCATGCAAAAGCTGATATACACAGTACTAGTACAAAAGTCAGTATTGTTAATAGAACATTTCACATTTTATGAGGTTAATTATACAGTGTANTCAAAAGGAGAGTTTGTTGACCGTAGATATTATTCTAAGATGATTATAGTTGGGGTTCGGTCAAGGTAGATCCAAAAAACACTAATTTTAAAAAATGTATTTTTTAATAGAAGATTATCTGCCAACGTTTCGGCTTACAATGTAAGGCTATACATATGTCTTCAGGGCTATCATGAAGATGAGAGAGGACGTCCTGTCCCTAAGTTCACATTTCCATTTCAGTCATGGAACGTTGGCAGGTAATCCTTTATTAAAAAATACATTTTTTAAATTTGTGTTTTTTGGATCTACCTTGACCGAACCCCAACTAAAATCATCTTAGATTAATATTGAGTGTTAAATCATAATGTTATAGATGTGCATAAATTCTAATGAAGTCATAATATAATAGGATTCCTTTAATAATATGGTTTATTTAACTGCAAAATAAATGATGTAATATAAATGGAGTGTACAACTATATGTATTAAGTGAATCCAACAAACCTTTCTCGGGCTGGGGATCCTCGACAACTGGCAGAGGGGATGGCGGGGAAGGCTCCTTCTCTGGAAAACAGACAAAACCCATTATGTAGGAATGGATTTAGACAGAGTATGCACAACAATGTTTTACCTACAACATACTTCAGCCTCGGCATAAGCTGGAATTACCTTTGCTGGTAGAATAAGGCCATTCAGTATCTTTCGTAGGCACTCTTAGCCATTAGACAGAACATTCTCTTTATGTCTCTCCAAACCCGGTTCGGGTATCCCCATTGAAGAGATACGAACCGGATCCCAGTCTGACACGTGGAAGACCTCTTGCTCGTGATAGTGTACCATGTTGCCTTGCAGATGTGTAGCACACATGCTTGCGACATCCTTCCATCACAACAACATGAACACGCGCGGGCAAGCATGTATATGCATATACATAGGCATACAATATGCATATATATTCCTCCGGGAAATTGATCATTAATACTTTACATGTACCGCAGAGGTACAATGTATACAATGTATATAAGCAAACTATCACTAAAATTAATTCCTAGTCATTTGAATTCTACTATAAATATGTAATAAAAATATAAATAAAAAATATGTATTTAAGAATAAATCCGCGAGATATATACACCTCACCATTCCACTAATAAGCTGAAACAATAGAGCCTCATTTTTATCCACTGTTCCTTCGGAATCGGTAATAAATTGAACATTTATATATTATAGTAGAATCCCCTTCAAGAAAGAAATATTTTCAAGTTGATAAAATAGCTTGAATATTAATACTTTTTAAAAGGAGAGTTTTTTGACAGTAGATACTGTTATTAGATGATTTTAGTTGTGGTTCGGTCAAGCTAGATCCAAAAAAATACAAATTAAAAAAAAAAGTGTATTATTTAAAAGATTTTCTGAAAACGTTTCGGCTTACATTATAAGCCATCTTCAGGGCTGTCTACCATGAAGACGAGAAAGGACGTCCTGTCCCTAAGTTCACATTTCCATGNCAACGTTTCGGCTTGCATTGTAAGCCATCTTAAGGGCTATCATGAATACGAGAGAGGACGTCCTGTCCCTAAGTTCACATTTCCATGACTGACTCAGTCATGGAAATGTGAACTTAGGGACAGGACGTCATTTCTCGTCTTCATGATAGGCAGCCCTGAAGATGGCTTACGTTGTAAGCCGAAACGTTGGCAGATAATCTTTTAAAAAAATACACTTTTTTAAAAATGTGTATTTTTTTGGATCTACCTCGACCGAACCCCAACTAAAATCATCTAATATTAAAACTTTGACCGTCACTATTTAAACAAAGCTAATGATGTACTCCTTAGAACTTTCATTATTTCCTCAACGTATACTTTCATGGGTCAATATTTAATAGAGCGGCGCACAAATTCGCTCTAAATAAATTTAGTTGGCCAAAGGTACAGTTTCCAGAATTTCCTAGATGTTGTCGGCCGAAAAGAAAATCTTCAATCGACAAAAAACCAGGTTCGAGATGAGCCTCCGACAAGTGAGAAGAAAAATATCATGTATCAAAAGAACAATGGAGAATTTACTTGGGGCAGGGAGGGGAAGCCCCCCCCCCCCTTCCCTTTATATTCCCCACGAGGTACTTTCTCTCGTACAGTCTAAATTACATACCTTTATTATTCTCTCCTGGGGAAGAATGAGACCTCGTTAATCACCTATGCTATTATCCTGTACAGGAACTAACATCTGTCCTTAACAGTGCCTTCAACAAATCCTTTATTAAGATATTCTTCATCCAATAGGAAATCCTTAAGAAAACGAATGATATTTTAGTTTGAAAACACATTTTCCCTTATTCCATATTATTTAATCATTTTCAAATTCAAGTCATGTATCCGATAAGGTCCTTGTTTTGTGTAAACTGACATTTCGTCGCGAAAAAAAAAATTACCCAGACTTTAGAGATTTCGTTTAAACGACGAACGTGGAATGAATTCATGAATTGTAATATTCATTACTCGGAATCATTCAGATTTCCAATCATAAATAGGGAATGTTTTATATTTCAAAAGGGCACACATAATTTAATCGCCAATGAAATTTGGTTTTAAATTATAATAAAATACATGATATAACATTACGTTAATTGTCATGAAACGTTCATGTTCAATTGAAAATAGTATGCACGAAATATGATATGTTATACGAACATAATATAAAATAAATATATGATTTCAATAAATATTAGTTTCAGCTGATTATAGTTATACTTAATATTCCGTTCATGACTTCTACGAACATATTTAAATTGTTGCTCAACGATTCTATGAATATACATCCTTCAAAATATTTTATTAACATTTATTTATACAGTTACTGATAATAGTTTATATACTGATGCGTGGAATAAAATTAATTCCCCTAAATTTAAACAAAAAGTATTTCTGTACACTAGCAGCTAACATCATGCAATCTTTGCATTCTATTAGGTTCACATGAAAGTAAATAAAGTGTATAAATAATATTCTAATTATTTAAAATTTTAACTCATGGGATTCTCCCTAGAATTTGAAACACAACTGCTTTTATAAGAGGCAAGTGTGGCTAGTGTTAATTAAAATAAATAAATATTTAAGTAAAAAGAAAACTCTTTTCTAAACAAAAGTGCAGACACTGACACTTGTTTGGAAACAAGGTCACTTGTATTTAGCTTTTTCCAAATGCCTTATATTTTGGGAATATCGAATACTAGAAAGGTTCAAAACAAATTATTTGAAGTGGAATTAAAAAAAAAAAAACACATGTTTCTCAGCTCTTGAGTAGAAAGAAAAAGAAAAAAAAGGCACTTCCTAAATGACATGTAATTTTAAGTTAAGATTCAGGTAAATAAAACATGTCCCAGTTTAATCTGCACAGAATAACAGAAGATTAAATCCACAAGCTGTTACTTACCAAACAAACCATAAGTAAAACGTTAAAAGGCAAGCCAAGTCCTTTTCAAAGCTACGATTTATATTGATTTATTAGTCTATACATATAAAAAAAAAGTTAGCAACATGAATCAAGGAATAGCGGCCGTTTCCCCGAGGAGAAAAAGAAAAGGGGACTCTCGGAAATGCAAATAAACGACTATAGATATAGGAACAATGGGGGAGGGGTGGTTTGGGAGAGAAAGAGAGTGAGAGGGAGAGGGAGGGAGAGAGAGAGAGAGAGAGAGAGAGAGACATAGAGAGACAAAGGGGGAAGGATAAAAAAAGAGGGAAATAAAAACGTCAATTGAAGCTCTCCGAGGAAGTTATACGAGATAAATGTTGTGCCGAAGTTGGAGGCGAACTATGAGCGCCCAGTGGGGAGTGCTCGGGGAGTTGGATGTCAGTTTGAGAAAAGTTGCTCGCCTCGCCTCCCTGACTCCAGGCCAACTTCCAGATGACCTACTGAACCCCTGCCGCGCTCCGCACAAAACACGGGTCGTAAGTAGACGTACGTACATACACCCCCCCCCACACACACACACATACTGAATGGTGTTCAGTGTACTGACCGCATACCCACTCGGTGGACATTTAAGACAGGGAATGTTGTTTGTTTACAGTAGATTTATAATAAGCGATAAACGACTAGCGACAAGAAACGCAGGAGTTGCGCAATCTATGCAGAATTCCCATGTCCCATTAAAGATGTATGTAAATCAGAGTAAGTGATGGAATCTCTAGCCGAGAGAACAAGACGCGTAAAATATATAAACATTAAGTTTGCTCTAGGCTGGAATGAAGTGTGGGGGAGTGTTCACCCATTGTAGTTTCATTCATAAATTTATTCTCTAATCAGCGTTTTTCGGAAAAATGTTACAGTACAAAAACTTTATTATCTGTAACTCTAATAACAACTAAGATATTACGGTTTAATATTTTGGTCTTTTTCATAACTCCCTTCACCCTCATCCGATTTTAGGCAAAAATCAATACAATTAAACGCATGCACTAAAAAGCCTAAATACTGAAATTAGTCTATCTTTTAAAATAAGAGGCCATATTTCATACGTTTTTTTTTGTTTTTTTTTTTATGCTACAGAACATAAATGTTACAAATTTAATTTTATACCTATTTCAATATGTACTTTTTATGCAAATAAAAACAAAAATATCACGATTACAATTTTGGTCGATTAAAAACTCCCCTCACTCCATTATCTCTTGACCGACTTCAGAAATTATTATCAAACAATACAACGGTTTGCAAAAAGAAACTTTTATACAGAATTTGGTCTCACTATTTCAAAAATTGGGGATACTATATATTTGTGTTGAGTGTGTGTCAATGTATGTATGTATGTATATATATATATATATATATATACCATATAGACATAGTCACACACATTTAAGGGAATACACTTTTAGTTTCTCCAATGTCAATGTAGTAAATAAAATAGTGATTGCGACCTGAAGTAATTATTCAATAAATTTCCTCACTGAAAAAGTAGCCTTTAAGCACTTATAAATTTTTTTTTTACAAAAACGGTAGAGAAGGGGAGGCCAGATCTATTTCAACAGGCGGACAAAAAGGCTAGTTAAATAATTAGTGTCTAGTTAATTAACGTCATATGGGATTTAAATCAATGTTAACAGTTTACACAAATTAATTCATTGTAATTTTCAACTTTTTTTATGGAAAAAAAAAAATTATACATCAAATGGTCGATTACATCACACAAAATAGTTTACTTTAATCATAAGCTGAATAGTGAGGTTAATTGGAAAACACGTTTTTCCCACGGTAAAAGCCAGCTTACCTATTATTCTTTATGAGACAAAAATGAGGGCATAAACTGTTTAAACATGACACAACCTAGTAGGTGATAGAAGAACGATGACTATACAAACCATTTAAAAAAGCGAATTCGTCGCAAGTCCTGGTATGGGCTCAAATCTTAATAGAAATCCAGTCGCTCTGATTTCACTAGTGACGCAAGCTGATCGCCATTCTTCCCTCTGTAGCACTTTTGTTTTCAGAGCATTTTGATATAATTACACAAGGCTTTTCTTGCTAATCAAAACATAGTGTATTTAGTTAACGTGTTTGGACAGCGGGGGATGTAATTATCCTCGTTCAAATAACCCAGAACGGCTCTCAAAACAGAACTACAACAGAAGCAAACAATGCGCTTACATCCGTCAGTCCACCCATCTCGACGCCAGTGGATTTACGCTGACAAGCATGTGTTCTTTTTTCAGTCTTAGTCAAATTTATGTATAGGTACATACAATAAATCTGTATAGATGAAATGATCATATATAATTTATCATGTTATTCAGAAGTCATTTCAACTAAACAAATACCTTGTATGCATCAGAAATTGGGATGATACTTTTTTTGTTTATTTTTTTTTTCAACTAAGTATTGATTAAATTTTAAAAAGGTGAAAGGGAAAGGTGTCAGAGTGTGAGACCATATTGAAAAAATCATCAATACCTTAATTATTAGATACAAGGAATGCAAAAGGAGAAATAAAAAATCTTACTATCTCAGCCGGGGCTCGAACCCGGGTTTCCTGCTTTCCGAGCAAGTATGATGGCCACTACACCACCAAGGCTAGCAAGATAATCTCCCCAACTCTCCGCACTTTACTCCGAGTCTAAACCCCCAAATAAGTGCGGGGAGTTGGAGATATTATCGAGCCTGCCTCGGTTGTGCAGTGTTCAGCTGAGGTAGTAAGATTTTTTCTGGCTCCCTTTGCATTTCTTGTATAAAATTTAGCGGGGGATAACATACCACAACTAATATCATTATTTAAAACTTCAATATCAGAGTTACAAAAACATTTATGAAATACAATATATAACATTCTTACAAAAAACGTAAAATTACTAGGGAGGAAACTTAAGTAGGGTTAGAAGTAAGGGAGAGGTCTAACCTTGTACAAACCAAATTCAGTACTGGACTGATTTACAAGGGAGGGTCCTCATGATGAGGACAAAGTAATCGTAAATATAGAAGTACAAAAAGTGTAAAATTATTTTTTTTTTTTTTAATAAATCGTTTTATATAAATTTTCCCAAAAGGTGCATAATAGGATTGGTTAGAAAATTAACTAGGACGTCTTCTACGGCTCACCCCTCGTAATCCTATGAGAATCAGTTTCAACTACATTTTATTAGGGTTTTAAGGGCAAGTTATTCATGTTTCTGTCTAGGTAGGTAGGTAGGATCGGGTTTAGGGGCGATCAACCCTTAGATTAGTAAATCTGCTTCTTATACGCTTGGTTTTAGTAATTAGATTTTCTGTGGATTTGTACAGTATGATTTAGGAGGCTTAAGGAATTGGCAAAATGTTTGGTGTGAATCACTCACTCAAATTTAAAAAAAAAAAGTTTTAGAAGAATTCCTATGACTACATACCAAGAGAGAAAACATATTCTATTTTGGGGTGAACCACCCGAAAATTGCTCCCTTCTCTGGAATTACGATTACGTGACACTCGTAAAAGACTACTTAAGGGATATACGTTGGCAAGGGGTTTCCAGACGATTTCCTTCTAATTATTATAACAAAACAACATTTTGACTACAGTAATGCACATACCAATTCACACTTTATTGCGAGTAAAATAAATTCGTAAATCTATAGAAGAATAAATAAATTTCGTTACGCAATAGGAATACTAACAATTGTTGAAAAAGGAAGTCTTTCTACTACTATATTGGTTTTATTTCGAGGTAAAAAATTCATATATCTAAAAATAAATAAAATATATTAATCTTCTTGCAATGTTTAAGCTTCATTTGCGGCTAAAGTGGTGGAGGTAGCTAAAAACGTCACAGAACCAATTATGTTGAGAATTTAATATCTTACAAAACAGGTTGGAGTTATGGGGGTCTCAGATTATTTGAAGTCGTTGTAAATGTGATTCATCGGACGAAAAACAACGTAAAATTCGAATTTATCACTTCCTTGTAAGTGCGTTCTGGATTGTCGGCCTACAACTTCATCAAGATTCGTTCATTCGTTTAATCACAATTTCGCTCATGGACTCATACTAAGATCCGCATAATATACGCGCGAATTAATTTCCGGAATATTTTATGAAGAGTACATCGAATGAATCGTACAGACAACTCACCCAGAGGACTTTTAGACCGATCGCTAAACATACACCACCTTTAGCAAAGTGAGTTAGGCTAATTCAAAATGCACCCATATATAATTACGCTCACCACAAGACAATTGCAGGGAAGTAAGCGCTCAAGTCCATAACATGGCGGCCGTTCGGATGCGAGGGCAGCGTTTCGGCCGGAAGTAGGTCAGACTCGCCCCCTCCCACCCTGTAACTAGTTGTCAAACTAAACCTGTTTCACACCCATGACTTGGGTACTTAGCGCAAAGCCCTCCTCCCTGACTCATGGTATTATCTCGAGACTTAGGGATTTGCAACTACCAACTACAGTAAAGAGGATAAATGCCAGGCTTAAACAACTTTCCCCCCAATCTCAGCAAGTCTCTCTTCTCTATGAAAGCGTCTTATTATTTTTATAATAAAATTCCTAGTCATGTGTGGGATCGATGGCCCCAACTATCAGCAGAGTTCACTTATTTATTTTATTGTTATTTTTAATTTTTTTTAAATAATTTTTTCTATTGTAATATCTCTGTAGCAAAGAAATTACACTACATAACAGAATGTAACAAATAAAGATTTATTAATTAAAAAAAAAAAGTTACAAAATAAATAGGACGATTAAACACCGCAACGACAATACAAAATTGACAGACATGTCTCGTCAAAATCATAAGAGCCGCCAGTAGCTTGTATTATAGTTTTTAAGCATTCCAAGGAGGGAGTTGTAAGTGTTAGCATTTTTTTTAGAACCAGCAGTACTTGCAGCTTGCCAAATAAAAGAAAAAACGAGTTCGTGAATGGTTAAAATCAGAACAGATAAGGAAGGGCAAGGGATTTAGAATTGCAACAACATATAAATCCATAAATAACTATTATAATTATGAAATGTTTAATTTTAACAGATATTATTGAAAATTTGTAAAAGTTATTACTTTATATTTGTAACAATTTATGTTCAAAGCATTTTTGAAATTTTCAATTAGAAATACCATTGTAAAATAGATTCAGTAAATCAAGGTTTTTTAAAAACAAATTTTATCATAATTGAATAGTTTCAAGAATTCATTAATTTCAAATTGACTGTGAACATAGTCGGGGAAATTCGTCATTTATGTATCTTCCAAACGACAGTGTAACTTATTTATTCACTGCTTAGAAAAAAGCAGCTTTGCGCCTAAAACGAATGCTAAATACAAACTGATAGAAAGGCGATAACGAGGAGGCCATTACAATCCTGGTCGAAATTCCCAAAGGGAATGCAGTGAAACTCATGCTACAAATACGCTGAAGAGATAGTTCCTGTAGAAGCAGAATACAGAAATGGCCATGAGGATCCCGGTAAAAGAAACACGAAGAAAAAGCAGAGGAAGGCAGGTGGGTAAGCAGCTGGTCTCTGTAGCCACCTGCTCCTTAGGGAGCCACCTTACGTGCCAACGGCCCATTCAAGATCCCAGATATAAAGGCGATCCTCGAGACGTGGGAGCTGTACCAAACGGAACGGACATGTATCTGCACGGGTTTAATGACCCGACAGAAGTTTTAAACCTACAGGTCTGCTCAAAAGGAAAGTTTTTTTTTGTTTTTGACCGTAGATATTATTATTAGATGATTTTAGTTGGGGTTCGGTCAGGGTAGATCCAAAGAAAATACAAATTTAATAAGAGTGTATTTTTTAAAAAAGATTATCTGCCAACGTTTCGGCTTACATTGTAAGCCATCTTCAGGGCTATCATGAAGACGAGAGAGGACGTCCTGTCCCTAAGTTCACATTTCCGTGTCTTCATGATAGCCCTGAAGATGGCTTACAATGTAAGCCGAAACGTTGGCAGATAATCTTTTTTAAAAAATACACTCTTATTAAATTTGTATTTTCTTTGGATCTACCCTGACCGAACCCCAACCTACAAGTCTACTTTCATTCGCATACATCCAACAGATCGCTTACTCTTACTCTTCCCCATATTCCATCTAGATTGCTACGAAGTAGCCTCGAGAATATGGAGTTTTACCTGCAGGAGATCCCTACCCATTCTATTCAATTCAAGAGAAGCTGGAAATATGGTTCCTTGAAACTATAATAAATGTATGAGTGCGAGCGCGTTTATGAGTACGTGTGTTTTTGTATGCACTCTAGCCTGCACCAAATTTTTAATACAAACAAAGTACCTTCCTTGCAAAGCATTGGATGAGTTTGAAAGTGGCAATGTTTTTTTTACACGAAATTG
Organism: Oncopeltus fasciatus; assembly: GCA_000696205.2. Lineage (NCBI taxonomy): Eukaryota > Metazoa > Arthropoda > Insecta > Hemiptera > Lygaeidae > Oncopeltus > Oncopeltus fasciatus. The sequence continues at coordinate 350,055 of KZ807045.1, forward strand.
TCCCAAAGGTATGTAATTGGGCTAATTCTAAAATGAAGAGAAGAGAAATACATCAGAATATTTGTATTTGACCTCTCCATGTCATATAAAATATATTTGATTTAAAAATAATTAAAATCTGTGTCTTAAATAACACATATTTGAGAAAATATTTAAAAATATAACTTCTCGGACGAGACAGGACCTCGTACTTTTTAAATACTTAAACCAATTTCGGTAATTACGACTTCTATTACCAACTATTGAAGTTATTAATTTTTGGCTGATATATGATGAGGTAGTGGAGGGAAGGGTATAAGAAGATAAGAATAAATTTATAATGGCAATACCATAGTCATAATTAGTGATACGAAAAATATTTATTGAACATATAAAGTACGAAATTTAATTTTCTAACTCTTATTTTCTAAAAAAATTGTCAATCTAGAGACATCAATCTAGATATTTACAAATATACTACACTCTTATTTATGTACATGATTTAATCTGATTTGTTTTCGCAGCTACTGCGTGAAGTACATTTAGTTACATGACCTTCAAAGCATTCTCTGTAATTATTTAATCAGGTGATAAGTTTACTTTGGAAACAATGTTTATGTTTGCGGATTGCTAAATGGAATCTGACCAATCTTTATAAGGTTCCATAAGCCGCCAAATTCTGGCATCAGGAATTCCAGAGAGAAGGAGGAATTTGAAAAGCCGTTAAGGCAAGCCTGTCTTCATGTAAAGTCATGAGGAACTGGCTTTTATATCTTGTCTTTTTATAGCCCCCCCCCCCCTCCTCCCATGGGTTTTTATTTTCTTTTCCTCCCCATCTAAAGGTCACTTACCGAAGCCATTAATTCGTCGGCTGGTTTGAGTAGAGCGCGGAGGTAGGAATGCAGGCAAGCTCCCCGCGACTTTTTGCCCGAGTAAAAACTAGACCGGGGGAAGTCTGAGAACGGGTTTTCCCGACTAGTGCCGATCGCGGCAGACTGCGCTGTCGTCTCGGGGGTGGGGGGCTGGCTACACACACACACACACACCCAACCTGCATATCTCTCCAGACGCTGCAATTAGTACAAACCACAGCTGCCAAGAACACTCACGCCAATCTTAATACATAAGTCGAGGAAAAATCTCAAGAAAACACTACGCAACTAGTAAAGCTTCTAATTCGAATTATATCAAAATTTAAACTTTAACCCATCTATACCCGAGAAGAAAAATTGCTCTCTAGAATTTACAAATGGTCGAAATAAAAATTACTATTATTTTACTAATTAGATAAAATACCAATTTATTTCTCCCTATCAGTTTTGCGTCTATAACTGAACCATACTTTGCTAATATTAAGAAAAAAAAAATTTGTTAAGCGGAAATTTTAAGCCTAAACTAAGAGAATTCCTCAGTTTTGTAGTTGATAATTATTTCTTTTTGAACTTTCTTTCTCATGTAATCCCTTAAACCATAGAATATATCTTTTAACATTAAAAAAATATAGTTTGGTTTAAAAAAAAATTCATTTTTGCTGCAAGTTGACATTTCAGGTGATGTCTATTACTAATCGCCACAATTTGCTTAATAACAAAATCATCCTTTCATCTTACATTCAAGAGATTACAATGTTAATTACATTAAAGAGATATGTCTAAATTTCATTAAGGCAGAGGTAATCCCCCACATCCAATCGTATCATTTTCCCGTAATACTTGGTATGAGCGAATCCCTCGGCATAGTAGTTCATTTTCATTTTTTCATGTTATGTAATCCCTCACACATATATATCTTATCAAGAAATAAATCTGTGTACAATTTCATTGCTCTAAACTAAATAAATATGATTTCTTTTTAAAAAAAAAAATCTTGAGAGATAAAATAGGGTTTTTACTAAAAACAAAGCTGATCAGTCGCTGAAGTAAACAGTGATGTATAGTCGTTACATTTACAGTGATTTTTAGAAACCTCCCTGGTGGGGCTGGAACACAACCAATCCTTGATTTTTGTAAGTTATTATTAATGGAGAATAAGTTAAGAGTGACTTCCCTACAACTGGGAAAGCAAGTCTGCCGTCACCAGTATCATGCAGCTGTAAGCTTAAGTTGGGAAAACTGAGTTGGAGCTTCCATGAGAAAATTGGAAAGTACCATAAAAACTACAATTACATCAATATAATACTGAACTCGCAGAAGTAATATAGATGGAGGATAATGGCTGTATTATATTGTTAATGTAATGAAAATCAGATAAGGAAAAGACGGAAAGAGGTTTCAGGCGACAGATACTAGGGGTGGGGTAATGAAGGAGTGCTGTCAGAAGGGTGGTTCTGAGGGAGTTGAAGAGCGGAAAAGGGCAAAGACCCCTTTGTGTCGTGAGGAAAGGGACAGACAGGCGGAGGGGAGGGGGCGAGGTCATCGACTGCAGGGGAGGCAGTACTTGCCCTTGGCCACCTCTGCTGGGGCACAAATCCAGAGAGGGTCGCGTCTTATCACTCCCTTATCTCAAACCTGACAAGAATCCTCTCTCTCTATCTATCTCTCTTCTTTATTTTCTTCTTTTCAATCTTCTCTCTTCTTAGCCTGCCCTATTGTTCAAACCGAAAATATTTGCATATTTAAATAGAAACGAAATGTTCAGTGCACCCAATAACTGAAGGCCTCCCAGAGCTTAAAACAGAAATATCAGACAAGTTAAGAGCTCCAGGCAGCCAACATTCCCAGATCTGGATTATTTTATACACTCTAGTGTTTCTGTTGAAGTGTTTTAGGACACCTCTAAGGGGCCTTCAGATATTTGGCGCACAGTATATACCACAAAGTAAGCAAAATGCCGATATTATTTCTATTTCCTTCGTCCAATGTTGCGCTAATGACATTGAAGTCACACTCAGAGTGAATAATCACAACTAAATTGCAAACTAAATTAACAAACTGTATAAAAAAAAAAGCCTAAAAAAACTTGAAAAAGAAGGAAAAAGTAGGTTCTAGCATTATTTTTACACAATAAAAATATGTCAGATTAAAAAATAAATAAACTACTATTATTTTTCAAATATATTAAATAATAGATGTTCCACAAGAAAATTAAAATTTCAAATACTTTTTTACCAATTTCCAGTGTTGAAGGGAAATGAAAATTTTTTGGAAGATTTACTTTATAAAAAAGAAAATATGTGTCACTTCTATACGTTCACTGAAATATACTGAAATGGCCCGTTCATGGTCTGAGAAAGGAATATCATAATCTCGACTAAAATGTAAACATTAGCAAATCACTTGATACTGATATAAGACACTATTTTTGTTATAGTATAGAATATGAAACTTACATCTTGAGTAATGTTATTATAATTCATATAAATAATACAACAGTATAAATAATAGTACCAAGCCATTATTTTCGAGAAAAAATTATATTTTCTGTTTTTGGTACTTGGTATAAAGAATACCATCTCTTTAGATCCTCCTAAAGAAATATACAGCTATTAATCAAATATTTAAATTTTGAATTTAATTGAAACATGTCAAACAATGCGACGAATAAAGCATTCATGAAAATAGAGATATTGAGAGGGTTATGGGAACATTTAAAGTAATTTAGGAGGCTATTGTTTTCATGTAGGGTTAATTAAAATTAATTAATACACCAGAAAGCAAGGCGTGGCGAAAAGGGGTACCAGAGAGGCTAAGTAAATTCTCTAGTCACGATTTTTGGTTGGGGGATAGTTTTTTTTTTAGGTCATTAACGAATTCTTGTCAGACCTCAGAACGCTATATTTCATAAAATCAGAATTCAACTTTAGTAAAATAAACAGATGTCAGACGAATATAACACGCATAATAACGATAAAAATTCCTTAAATAATTATAAATAGCATCAATAGAAGCATAAACTAAGGTAAGTACATAATTATAAATAAATTTACAATTTTAACCTAGGGTACGAAAGCTAGAGAACGACCGTTGGAATGAAGGAGTGGAAAACAACCCTTCCTTTTCCTTAATAAGGGTTGTTGGTAATGTCGAAGAAGATAAAAGTTAGTAGATTACACGTATAAACTAATTATATTAATACAAGTATTATGTTCTTTAATTTTTTTAACAACTCATACAATACACAATATGTTAAAGAGAGTTAATTTATTTTATTTTATTTTTTAATGAAGAAAACTACAGAATAAATTAAACCCTCTCGACGACGGATTTCAAACATTAATAATTCATTCAACGGTTTGCGGAAAGAAGCTCAAATATCAAGTTTCATTAATTTTAAAAATGTGGAAACTCAAGAGCAAATGTGTGTGTCTGGGTGCGCGCATGTTGATTTTTTTAATGAAAAATCTTTCAACAAGGTAATGGTATGCCAAAAAAAAAATAAAAAATGTCAGAAGTCTGCATTAATATATTATACGTGAACTAAATCAGAAAGCTATTTCCTTCTCTCTAACCTCTCATATTATACATCAAAGAGGAAATAAAAGTGGTCTTAAGTGTAAGGGATAACTCTGATCATAAACTTGCCACGTGGAACATATTCCCTTTTTTCGTTCAGACCAAATTCTAAACATAAATTGTATTGATACATAAAAATATCTCATCTGACAGTCCTTTTATTTTAATCGTAAAATAAAAGGACCGTCAAATGATCAATAAACAAATAAATTTGGTATTAAGGTTTCCTTTTTCAAACCGTTGAATGAATATGTTAATGGCTAAAGACACCTGACAAATTGGGTACGCTCAAAAGCATACATACATTGCATTTCTAGGGTGAAAACTCATATGCTGAAGTCGTCTGAGTGTTAAGTCAGTTTTAGACGAAGACGACGAATTTAAGAATTATAAGTCTTAGGAAAGAATTTATGAATTGTATGAAAGCCTCCTTATATCCAAAATATAGTTTCACATCGGCAGCCAAGAAAAAAACAAATTGACAATTTGTACAAAAACCACATGTTAAGGTATTTTTTAAGGAGGGTTGAGCAGAGCCTCTTAATTTAAACAAGTTTAAAAACAACTTTATGTTATTTAATTTATTTGATTAATTTATTTGCAAATTATTTAACGAATGTTTTTTTTGTAATGGGTTTAGAAGAATACCAAATTTAATAAGAATAGAACTTTTTGCCAGAATTCAGATAGGGGTAGATGGGTTTAGAGGAATACCAAATTGAATAATGATAGAATTTGTTTGCCAGAATTCGGATAAGGGGAAGATGGGTTTAGAGGAACCCAAACGATTAAAAAAATATACCAAATTGAATAACCATTAAATATGTACTTCAAAATTGTTTATGAAAAAGGAATATAACAGCAGTAATATGGGGTTCCCCCCCCCCCCAAATATTTATGTTTTGTAACATTTTTACATAAAGCACACAACGAGGAAGATAATGAAGGATTAATTGGGAATGTTGAGCGCCTCCCCTCACACTCTAAGCTAGCCTTAGTTATGTCATATTTTACCCACATTACCTTTCTTCATCTTTATCTATTATCTTCAATGAGAAATAAATTTAAAAAAAGTTGCATCTGCTTCAAAGACTTTCAGTCAGAGCAATTAATGCTCGTTGGCTTCGTTCTTAAGGTAATAAATAATTCGCCTCATATTACAGTACTCTAATTTATAAATAAATTCCTTTACCTAAGTGTTAATTGATGTTGCTTTAAGTGTGGGATATTCTATTAAAGAGACAATACATAATATAAAACTGTCTAGGTGACGCCTTACGTTCGAAGAGACATTACCCCATTGGCATATATGCATACGAATACTAAACCTATGATGGGTTTGTGATGAAGGCAAATCTTTGTTGCAAATCTATCCTCCCTGGGATACACACTTCTGCAGCAAGACACGAGCTATCCTTCGCCGAGAGGAAGACCTCGAAGAGCGGTAGATGTACTCCTGCGAACGGAGGAGTCGCAACAATCGGGAGATAAAGAAGGAACCGGTCGTGAGGAGGGCCCAGCTCTAACGGGACCCGGCATTCATTAACCTCCAGCCGTCGTCCCACTTACCGCCTTCACTTTTAGTCAGCACCCTCCGCTTTGGGGTGGGGGGGCTGCATCATTTCACGCATGCATGTGCCCGGCTTGGAGTAGATCTGCATGTGTGACATTAAGGCGACTTGTCACGGCAGAATTTACATGTAACAGTAATCATACACACATACACATACAATTCCTGTTCATTATTGAAACTTTGCAATTGACAAAAAACCTTTTGAGCTATAGAAATCATGATTGTCATTGGTCGAAGTATAACTTGATACACAATAAAAAAAAAAAAAAATTTACATTTTGAAAAAAAATTGAGACCCAATGTCATCGACTAAGAAATAGTACGCTGAGAATTACTAATTCTATGCTCGGTGCCTAGAAAATAAAAATAAGGAAAACAAATGAAATATACTATACATTTATTATTATTTAAAAAAAAGAGAAAGAAAATAAAAAGCAATCAAAGATAATAAGCAGCTATGAAAAAGCTTCCAAAAACCTGTTAACCTCTAAAACTGAATAACTGCTAGACGAAAAAAATAAATAAAAAGAACATATTGCCTCTTAAGTCGATTGCCTTGAGAAATTTGATTAAAGGGAAGTTGAATAACACCTAATTTAAATTCGCCATTTATCTTGTTCTATTTATCGATAAATAAATTTAATTTGGTAAAATTTCATATTAGTAAATTACCTATAAGAAAATACAGCTATTCACGTCGTTACATTCTACTGATTTTGATCAATCCCAGTTAGTACAAGCTGAAAAATGGCACATTCAATGTGTATATATAATTATTAAGTCAAACACGCTAACTAATGAGATTTTCCATGTTTTGAATGATTAATGTGATCTCGCCACATTGAGAGAAAAAGGTAAAATTTGCAGTCAGTTTATATTATTATTGCCTTGTTCAAAATGAGTTTAAAAATAACTGTTATTACCCATAAATGTTTGAAAATTATATTTTACAGCTATTTTCTATTAACATTTACCTCAAAACTAAAGATAAAATGAGAGCATTGGCGATTATTCATCTTGAACTCCCTAAAACTTATCAATTTTACTACTAAAATGAATTCATTGAATGGTATATACAATATGATGGGTTGTCATTCATTCTATAACTACTAATATACTAGGTCTCTAAACATTTCCGATAGTTTAGAGACTCCTACGAGATGTGGACCCCGAGAATACCTTGCAAATATTCTTTCTCTAAATCACAATAAGTATGAGCGAAATTCCTACGACTTAATTATTATCTTTAGCTCCAATTAAGTCATTTTTAACTAGATAAAATATGAGGTAGAGGCCAGACAAGAAATTAATAATTCAGTATTTTCCGACATATGTAAACAAACTGTATTCAACTTTTTTCTATATATTAGTCTTTTGATAAATAAACAAAAAATAATTACCCACAAAAACATTTAATTTCCTTTCTAGTTGCAGTTTGATAATTTTATGAATATCTTAGCAGTTCATTTAAATGTTTCAACTTTTTAGTGGCGGCTTAGGGTCCAACTCAATTAATGTATTTTTTTTTTTTCCAAAATAATGCCTTGCAATTTATCCCAACATCTGACCACAGCTGAAGCTTTAATAAATTATTTATTTAATTTTGCTTGTTTGGAGCCAGTGTTCGAGAGTCTCATCATGTTAGAACTTCCCGATTCCATAAATACAAAAATATGCCGATATAAAATATGGTTTAACAAGGCTGTAAATATGAAGTACAGAGCATTCTACAAGAGTTTTTGTGGTTTCGAAAGCGGTATATTGAGCTTAACTCCCAATTGAGCACGATTGAGTATTTATTTTCCAATACAGTTCGCCATTCTCGACCTTTAAAGGGATTGCTTTTAACGTATTTTGCTAGTGACGTTCAAGCCATAATCAATCCTCATCAATTGATATACTCTTACATGGCAGTATATATACTTGTGAGACCTTTTTAACAACACGTAAGATATATAATTTAAGAATATCTACGATATAGGATAATGCATCTCTCTTTGCTGAGTCGTTCCTGCTTCTTGTAAATTACGAAACATCTCTTCTAAAGCCTTGTCTTTATTTTGCGGGGTTTTCAACAAATAAATCATAAAAATATTATAATTTTCATTCCTGCAAGGTACAATTTATATCTTAACAAATATAACAATGAATAAAAAAATATATATATGTCATCATTACCCCATTGAAAAAAGGCAATTTGTATTAACTACGAAACAATGATGAATCTCACATTTAATAAAACATGTGTTAGTTATTATTGTTAGAATAAATTTGAAGTTGGGCAGAAATATGTGTGACAGATTCATTTCTCCCAAGGACACATATGATAATGACAAATAAATTGGCTACAAGATATATAACGAGAAATCTAATGTGAACTTTAGTTGGATGTGTGTCAGTGCAAGTAATACGCGCACAGGAGTCGCATTAGATGCACTGACACACTTTACATAACGAAACTTGGCCAGTTGACCTCAGAATTGTAAGAGAGTCGTTTTATAAGGAAACTAATATGCCGATATTGTGAGATAAGTCGGTAAAAAAATGTTTGCGGCCGATGGTAGGAGGAGAGATTTAATAAGAGAAGTAATAATAATAATAAAAGAAATAAAAAAAAAAGTAAAAAAGCAGGTAGGTTCTGAGAGAGGGCTGAGAACCAGTTGAGCGAGTTTGCCGCGAAAGGTTAGAGGGAGCAAGGAAGCCGGTCAGACCAGTTTTCTTGGTCTCCCTCTCGACCCTAGATGGATGGACTTGGGAGTGTGTGGAAGAGCTCGCTTCCACAAGATGCATACCATACGCGACAGAACTTGTCAAGACACGAGTCTGAAAAATCAACCAATTCAAATTGCTTTAGTTACGAGTATTTAATTGGGAAATAACCTCAGCAACAACTCGGCTGGAGACTATTCGGCATAGCTAGGAATTAGATGAGTACTTACAGTTTTCGCTGTGGGATATTTCAAAGTGTACTTATTATTTTAAAATCATTTTAAAACATTTAATACGGGAAGCCTTAGGATTTAGATTAAATCTATAGGTAAACTTTTAATAGATGATACACTAAAATGCATTGGAAATTTGCATTTGAACTTTTCATACAAACCCCTGTATTCTACTGTTTAGATTTTTTAATAAGACAAATAAATAAATACCAAACCGTCACGCAGGAGCCGAATAAATAAAAAAGAATATTTAAATTTCGTTAAGGCAAAAATAAATTAGAATTATGTACAAAAGTAGCATAAAACATCTTAATGATTTATTTCAAAACCCTTATTACAACCAAAATATTGACGATTATTCAACTACTCATTTGATTTAAAAGAAAAACAAATTTGTTTAAAAATTAAAAAAAAAAACACCTCAAACATTGAATTTATTTTATATACCTTTAAAATTAAAGGACTAACGAACTCTTGATTTAACCTTCTTAAATATCTTACTTAATATGTACTATTTGTTAATTGTTATGAAGTATAAATGTTATAATGTATATTCTACAGAATTTAGTTCTATGTCCTGCATTCCTAAAGCTAATGACGAAAATGTTAAGATTTTAAAATTTGTTCTCCCTCCAAACTCCCCTTAACTCTTTCGTTTTAAAAGGGTCTTGCCACATTTCGTCGCAAAAAAACTTATAACAGCGACCTGTAAAGCATTGACAGACAGACACAAACGCTTAATTTGGCGAATTTCATAAGACAAATCGGAATGAAATTAATAAGTTATCCTCGATACAGATAATCTATTTTCAAAAGACATTCCTAACTAGAGATTGTCTTACCTAAAAAAGAGAGTCTTGCCAATAGTCGCGCCTAGAAAAAATGGAGAACGCTCTTTTACATCCGCATTTTACATTTCCGCGCCATGCCAGACGAATACAAAAATTGTTTCGTTTGAGAACTAACTATTTCCTTCGCTAGTACTAAAATCAGTAGGGTCGAGTATTCGAAATTCAGAGAGCAAATAAAATGTCAGAGAGAAATGAAAATCACTCACCTGGTGGATCCGGCGAAGGTGGAGTAGGAGGTGCAGATACTGGTGGTTCTGGCGTAGGTGGTCCTTTGCCTACAAAACAGTTCATGCCACGTTAACATCACAGTTAACAGTAAAGGGCGAGTGTGAATAAATATTACATTTCAATTAAAATGAAATAAAATTAATATATAGTCAGTTCTCTTGGAAAATTATAAACGAGAATAAACATCCTTAAATGAATTCCAATTGGATGATACCGAGTTCCGAAAAGGACAGTCAGTGTTGATAACAGTATAAAGTCGACTAATCCAATTAGATTTGAAATTTGATTTTGTTCCCCACCTCTCATCCATCGCTGGCCTTGGAAACGCCTAAGGGAGGGAGGCATTTGTTATGAAAGGGCTTAAACTCCCAGAGAAATCGTCCCACGTGCCGGCGCATTGTGTGCGTGAGGCGTTAGAAGCAGCGTATTGTGTGTGTGTGTGTGTGCTGAAAAGGGTTTAGATAGAGAGAGTGAGAGTTGGAGGGTGATGAAGAGAGAGGGAGAGTGAAAGAGAGAGAGAGGCAGAGGGGGAGAGTCAAGAGAGAGGGAGGGAGGGGAAGAGAGTGAGAGAGAGAGAGAGTGAGGGAGGGAGGGGGAGAGCGAGAGAGAGAGAGCTGTGTAAACAGGAGATCAATCGGCAGGTGGTGCTGGAAGGGGGCGGGCCCTACATGAAAGCGGGCCGGCCGTCTCCATGGCAACCGTATCGAGCGGCCAGGGGCCGCTTGCTGTTATCAGGGCCCCTCAGTTGCGAACCCCCCCCCCCCCTTCACAACATAATACAGGAAGCGGTGGCCTGACCTTCAACTTTGCCAGGGCACGTAGCTATCACCACTACCGGACAAACTTGCTCATGTCACAGTCCCATCAAACAGCTAGTAGTTATCGCTTCTTGTAACTCCTGGAAATGTCATTTATTCTCTTAATTTAGTTTGGGCAATATTTAAATTAATAATATTTTAAACACTGTTTAATAAAACAACAACCTCTTGGATATAATAATTCTGTACTAATAATAAATATCATTTATTATTTAATTAGTTATACTATAGGCTTATTGCTTCTCTGATCAACAGCTACTAAAGTAGCTCTCGATGAAATACTTCAACTATGGACAAAACCCAAATTTCAGTAGAATTTCAATGAACAAGGTTTACTTATTATTTATTTAACATGAAATATTTGTTACTTATAGTTCTCCTGGACAGTGTAGAAGAATATAAACAGAAAAAAGCTAGTCTGGTTTATGAATTTTAAATCTACTACCTATTTGGATAAATGTCAGAGATGAGTCATAAGGAAGAAGTCCTAAAAGGTCATAAGGAGGGTGCATTAACCAAAATCCTCAAAGCATTGTTTAAATGATGATATTTAATAGTTGTAATAGATTGAAATGGTTTTTATATAATTTTTTTTTTTTTTTTTTTTAAATGAAGCGGATTGCGTAGAGTAAGGCTTTGGGATTCAAAACAGAAATTCTAACTCAATTCAGGCTGAAGTCAAAAGTCTCAAAATTTTCTAAGATGATTTTAGTTGGGGTTCGGTCAAGGTAGATCCAAAAAACACAAATTTAAAAAATGTATTTTTTAATAAAGGATTATCTGCCAACGTTTCGGCTTACATTGTAAGCCATCTTCAGGGCTATCATGAAGATGAGAGAGGACGTCCTGTCCCTAAGTTCACATTTCCATGACTAAACTGGAAAAACTTCTTAAAATTTTGTTCATCTTTCCACAAATTGTCATTTCTTGAGTATTTGCAAGAAGGCATGACAAAATTGAGATGGAATTAAAAATGTAAATGCTCTAAACTACTTAATATATACAACTCAGTAATTCTTAGACAAAGTACATTAATCAAACATTCCATTTGCTGGTTAACTATAATAAGTTTTATAATGGAATTTCAGCCGTATATCAATATAATTTGAAAAGTTCCTTAATACTCAACGAATACAAACGAATAGCCTCTTAGCCCCCACTATACAGTGTGAAATGGAATTATTTGAGAGGATCAAAGAAATATAAAGTGGAGCGGGAGGGAGAGCTCCGTATAGTTCCAGGGCGACTATAGGAGACACAGGAGGATGACGCATGTGATTTCCCGGGGGCAAATATTGATTCGCTAATACAATTGTCAGGCAAACGTGCTCAAGTTGTGACAGTAAACATACAACTTCCTTTGATGGTGCTCCACCTCCTCAAACATCCTCGGGGCGTATTACATTACCGTATGATAGCAATGTGAGTTAACAGTTCAGGAGAGAGCCAGCATATGAAAAACTTACTGAAAAATTATTCATCGTCTCATCGTGGTCGGATAAAGAGTAGGCGAGGAGTTAGAAATGGGAGAACAAAGGTCATATATCAATCTCAAATTATAACAAACCTCAAGGAAGGTGATTGACCATTCCACCCTCCCCCCTTCGCCCCTCCCTCCATCACCATAGGTTAAAACTTATTAAAATTGAATGATTTTATTCAAACATATATAACTTCCCAACCATAGTAAAACTGTTTTTGGAAATATAGCAGGTCATGACATTTACATGACTTAAAATCAATTCACGCAAAAAAAACAATAAAAATCTGAAGAAGAATCTAATACCAAGTCAAAAGGCTATCAAAATGAGTAAACTCATGAACTAAATACGCACAATTTTATATATGTATGCAAATACACACACACACACACAAATTAGTGAGCATGCGTTTACATTAGTATAAGTTTAAATACATACAAAATTAAATGCAATACCCGTTTTCATAAGAATACAATTAGTTTAAGTGAGTCTGTTTTTTTTTTAAAGCATTAAATATTTTAAATACCTATTCCATTAATTTTTTTAATTCTTATCTATGGACGACCATGATTTCTTTTACCCTACTCTGGTTTTAATAATACATAAATGACACCATACTTTGTAAACAATATTTTTGTATATGAGTGAAATTTTTATCTATGCAGATGCAGAAAGAAATAACCTCTCTAAGCTATAGACATCGTTGATATAAATTTTATACATTGAATTTTATATGTAAACATATCAATTTGTTTTTAACCAACAGATGTAAACCGCATTGGCCTCATGGATCTATTAAATTAAAATACACTATATTTATATATTTTAACAGTTATAATAGTTGATCATCGATTATTACGCGTGAAAAATTACTCTGGGTTTCGGCCCAGGATGAGAAAAAAAAATTATTCCAAAATTATTGAGTAATTATTTTATTTTATTAGTGCAAACGGTTCTACTTAACTTGTAAGTCATCATCAGTCGATAATGATGTATGGAGAGATCTCCAAGGGAGACCTGAAACCTGAATTTTGGGTTATTTTATTTTTCTCATCCTGGACGAACCCTGAGTAATTTCTCACGTTTAACTGTTATAATGTAAGCTCTAGTCTATTAAGAACAATGAGATTTATTTTACTAGTACACTGAATTGAAAATACTATTATAATAAGGGCTTATTCCATTACAGCCTCCAGTAGGGCGCCAAGTAGGGACTCTAGCGTGCAGTGATATGACCTGAGGGTTATTCCTGATATCTGGACTAGTTATGACAGAGCAATGAGGGCAGTATTGGAGGGAGAGAGATTAGGGAAGTAGGCACCATGTTTGGGGTAAGCGGGGGAGAGAGAGCCGACACGAACACACAGCTCCAGACCATTTGACCTCCCCCCCCGGCCCGCCTCATGCAATATGCAAGAGAGGCAGCCCCCGCTCTCCGCCGGTTTTTATTGCCGCGGGGGAGTCTATGTCCTTGGTGCGGTGTATGCCTACACTCAACACTTACCTAATCAAGTCTCAGTCTAAGATGTATCACGTTCATTTAGACATATGTGTAGTTGTAGATAGCATGGGAGAACCCCTTAGTAGGATCGTTAATGACCGGTTTAAATATTTCAAAAGTCGCGTCTTTGGACCAAGGAGGATAACATGAGTGGAGAATTTGTTGCGGCTCGGTCAAGGTTGATAAAAAAAATAAATAAATAAATTTACAAAAAAAAAAAGTTATACATGGAAAA
>KZ807045.1:365288-378559 GCA_000696205.2 Oncopeltus fasciatus
TATCTCTAATAAAAATATTTAATTTTTTTATAGTTACACTTATATATATTGACTAATTAACAAACTTATTGTTTTGCTTCGTTAGGCTTTCATTTATCTAATAAAATATTCCCTTCTGTTGTAGAGGACAAAACAAAAAAACTCTTATTAAACTATTATTTAGTAGCAATTATCAGTGGTACTTATAAAAATTAAATACTTTGGAAAAAAGTGGAACAATAGAAAATTTATAAAAAGGTCATAAATTAATATGACATAAATGAATAATGACAAATGAAATGAAATAAATGAATAATGACATCAGGATACATAATTATTAAAAATATTAAACTAAGTCAGTACTGTGGATCCAAGAATACTTATCAAACAGCTGAGGTGAGCTATTTGCTCCCTCTTGATAGTCACAATCAACTTCTATCATAGTTGCTATCACTTCTCTTTCAAGAATTAGATGGCATCACCATGATATAATTTTCTCATTCCTAGCACTCTACCTCGTACAATACACCTATCCTCTATTTTTATAGGCTGTTGCATATTGGTGTAAATAAAACGCATTTCGATAATCAACCTCGTAATCGATTTTTCACGAATTATTGCCTTCTTCAGATTTTATTTTGTTCCCCCTTGTATGATACACAACATTCTTCCTGAAATGCTTGTGTGCTATCTTCATATTTCTTTCTGACCCATAAGACTAACTCATAAGAATATTAATACTGTGTCAATATATTTCTCACATACATACCCTGGTTATATCCGATGATTAATTAAATACTCTATGGAATATATTGTTTCATAACAAGGTTATCAACAAGGCCCATACATTTATTTATTAATTTTGTTCTTCAATATCTTAACTTTATGAGGCCCACATAACCCACATCCCAAGCAAGCCAAGGCTCTGAATTCTCTGAAAGTTTAATTTAAACTACCAAACCCTTCATGTATACATAAAATATAATATAATTACATTCCTCGATAATTAATACAAAGAATTTCCTAATTAAAGATCTGAGGACTGTAATATTGTGCAGGTGGAATGAAGAAATAAAAGTGTATCGTTAAATGAGAAAAATAAAGACAAAGGGGTAAAAAGAGGTTCCTTGAAGAAACTTAAATTAGGGATCATAAATAATTTTAAGCTGCTCTACCTAACAGAAAAATACTTCGGTCTTAAGTAACATTTTCACAATTTAAAAAAAAATATTTGTCTATCGTTTAAGCCCTGCATAAAAATAAAGCAACATTCCTCAACTCTTGACATTTTTAGCTCACATGTTTTGATTGAAAAACAATAATTCAAATAACTTTAAGCTAAAATAAGAGTTACAAAGACCATCATAGAAATAAATTAAATATCTTACAAAGCCCAAGATGGTTCTGGGTTACGAGGTCATGTCCTCGACGTTTCTATCTTGTTTATGTTGAAACTAAAAGAAATAATTTATTATTTTGCAAAAAAAAAAAAAAAAGACAAGTGGAAATAGCAATTAGAGTGCACAAAAACGGCTTATATACCACCTGGATATTAATCACATTGATCAGTAAAAACGTGGAGTATTTTATAACTGCTGTGAGAGGAAGAAGAGCTTATAAGTCAGCCAGGATAATAATTAATCCAGTGGCTTTAGAAATATGTTTGTAGTAGTCTGCTATTCAAATTATATATTATTACCAGTGGTATCAAAAACAGGATTATTTGTAAGGAAAGAGAACAGTAAGTGCATAATTACTGAGAAACTGTTTAAGAATCCCAGAATGGTAGTGGGGGTAAAATGTTATCAGCTGTGGAAAGTCAATTACTGTACGGGTTACACAAGTAGGGAAGTTGGTACACACATGCAGCGCGTGGGTAATCAATATAGTGCAGGCAGCATGCGCACTGCCAGGGGAAAAGCGCTCTGGCCCGCACTTGAGCATTCCGGGGCACAGAGAGCGTTTGATTACTTTAGAGAGATGCTGGAGGGGGAGGGGGGAGACCTCCATAATATATGCGGGTCAGATAGTAGAGGGCTCGAGGGGGTGGGGGGAGATGGGCAAAAATAGCGGGAGATATTGTAGAGGGGGGGGGGGGGAGCTCTTTGCATAATGTATGAGGCGGACTGGGCGACCCTGTTTGGGCAGCACCCCTCGCCCTGATTAACGGCCCAAAGAGGTGGCGAGTCAACTTCGCCCGATAGTTATGTCTAAGACCCGAACACCCTAGAGACAGCCAACACACAACTATTAACTACCAACTTGTAATCCGTCAATTTCAAATAAAACGCATTCTTTTTTTTTATTTAACATTTGAAATGAGGGGGTAATCTTATCATACATTCTAAACGCGCATGGCAATGCTTAGGCTTTATCTCTCTATAGAAGCCTGCATGAGTGGGACTCAAATGTCACGCCTGCCCAAAAAGGGATTTAGTTTTATGGCAATACACAACTAAACTATTAACTTGGCAGATCATCCTCGGGGAACCAAAATAAATAAAACAAATATTTAATCATTTAATAACCATTTAAATATCAATAATAATAATAANCCCAGTGTCGGCCTCGCATTCTACATCCCGTACAGATCCCCTGAACTAGCCTGACGCCCCATGCATAAACAGTTCTTGGAATTTTACCGACTTACCCCACTCCTCCCTGTGACTGGGGTTCCACTTTTCAGTTGTTTCTGCAGTTTCAATGTGAACAGACACCGCCCTGGGGAGATCTCTCCACCCAACGCCATTGGTACATATCATTTTGTAATATGTTTTATTCCTAACCATAGTTAATATTCTTACATATCCTTTTTTCTTTTTTTCTTTTTGTACAGATATGTCAATTTTTATACATTACTGTTATCTGTGTGTATTGTCTTTTTAGCCCTGATGATGGCTTACTAGCTAAGCCGAAACGTTGGCACAAATAAAAATATTACTCCAAATTGTGGTGTATATTTTTTTCTTCCTGGCCGAAACCCCGACCATTCTCACACGCCATTTATGGATGTGCGAAACTAGATTTAAACAAATTATACTTATTTGTAATTCACAATATTAAAAATGTTTTTCTTGAAAATATCTTGTAATTTTTTTTTTTTTATATTTATTTCGATTGTATGAATTATATAGGGTGTCTGTGAACAGGTATAGTGAATACATATTTAAAGGACATAATTAACTTTAATTATTTTTTCTTGCTCCGATCTCTCCGATTAGATACTTATCTTGCTCCGATCTCTCCTTTTTCCACTCTTGAGTCATTGGAGAAATAACAATGAGAGAAGGCATGCGAGCCAGTACAGTTGCAACCCTCAGCTGGAGCAGAAATCCATTGTATACACAGTCCACTCTCTTTAATTTAAAGTGCAGAGGACAAATACTACTTTTAATGGTACTAAAAATTATAATCCCTATTACATATCAGGTGGCCTTCAAATCTGGGAAATATCCTGATAATATCCAGACCTGAACAAGTGGTTGATATACACCCAAAGGAGCACTGCCGTCTGGTGGTTGGGGTATTGGATACATGAACAAAGGGTCCCAAAGCATGTTGGATTCCACCTTCAGAGTCAAATGATTCCTAGCAGGATATATCCCATAAGGGGATCGAAAAATTTTAATTGAATTAATTTTTAATAAATTGATTCGAATTCCCAGCAACATTTTCCCAAAAACTTTCTCACGAATGAAGCTATATTAAGAAGAAATTAAGCGCCGTGTAATGACTGCTAGACCAAAATAAAGAAAAAGTTCATGCAGACATATACAATACACTCATGGAGTTGCACGCGTGCAGACACACACACACACACACAGACAAGCTCGACGGATTCATAATGGAGTAATTGGAAATGAGGTGCCCATGGAAAGGGGGGGTTTATTGTAGCGTAGGGCGCGGCCTTGAATGGGACAGGAAAGCACACAGCCAACATGGCCGCCGTCGTCATGACTACCGCACCCACACCCCCGCCAGCTACACACCTTATTTAACGCAGATCCGGAACCCATCCCCTCAGATTATTCCCCACCCCTTCCGGACACGTGTCTCTGGCGTTTTTTTTTTATTTGACACCTAACTGCTAAAATAATCGTCCTTATCATACGCGCACACCGGAACCTTTAAAAAGAATTCATTAGTTATTCATCGGTAAACGTTTCCCTTGCCACGTACAAGAATAATCGATCGTTTTAATTAAGTCCGTAGAAATGAAGAAAAATTATGAATTGAAATCATTATAGTTATATAACATTACATAATAATAAATATATTATACATATAATTATATTTAATAATTGGGTACAATAACTGCTACTGTTAGGATTAAATAGAAACGGAGGCGCTTGCCATTGTTATTTGCCAAGAAATAAGAAGAGAGGACCAAAATAATCCAATAAATTTAATTAACTTCAATTTAGATATTTATTTTTATAAATCAATCAAATCTGAGTATTGAGATACACAGAATGACAAACAAATTTAATTCCGATTTCCTTTAGTGGATAAATAAATTATGAACTCCACAAATAACAAAGTTTTTTAAAATTATAAACTCCAATAAGAAAATAAGCGGAGTGATTTAAAAAAAAATTGTAAAACGAATAATTAATGATAAATGCTTAAATAAGCCAAAATAAATATGGAAATAACAGGAATAAGCAATTATTAATGAATTAGACATTATTCAATTGACCTCTTTAACATTCTGATGAATAATTTGTTACTTTCTATTGAAATATGCACTAGATGTTACAAAAAACTAAGTCCAGCGCATGGCGTCATATATTTTAATTTATTCTATTTGAAATGTAATACATCAAATTTTGTGTTGGGGGTTACGATTTTCATGTTAAAATTTAATATCTTATTTTTGTAGAAAAAAAAAGTATGAAAATATAACAGAATAAAAATAAATGACTTGAAACGCATGTATTTAAATGTTTATTGACATTTTAATTTTACCCCCAATATTCCCACCCAATAAAAACTAGTAATGGACCTAAATAATTTCGATGTGAACCCACCAATATGTATTATTAATAAGAATGAATTTATATTACACACACACAAATATTATTAAGGGTGGGTTATCGACCAGGTTTCAGATAAAATAAAACGTTAGACCAAAATCCTCAATAACCAATTAATTATATATATATAGCCAGGATAATAATTAATCCAGTGGCTTTAGAAATATGTTTGTAGTAGTCTGCTATTCAAATTATATATTATTACCAGTNCACACACACACACACACACACGGTAGACGGGAACTATATTTTTGGCATCCCTTAGAGAGATCGCTTGTTTAAAAAGGTAGTGTCATTGGTACTAACAGGTACATGTGCTATACTAGAGGGCAATCTGCTAAAAATATAGCTGCTTAATAGAATATGAACGAGCAACTAAGTTGAAGACACTTTATCTAGACATGAGAATGTAATAAAGTATATATATATATATATACACACACGCGCGCACGCACGACTTACGCACACACACACACACACACACACACGGTAGACGGGAACTATATTTTTGGCATCCCTTAGAGAGATCGCTTGTTTAAAAAGGTAGTGTCATTGGTACTAACAGTAACATGTGCTATACTTGAGGGCAATCTGCTAAAAATATTGCTGCTTAATAGAATATGAACGAGCAACTGAATTGAATACACTTATCTAGACATGAGAATGTAATAAAATATATATCACATATATGAGTAAAAAGTGGGGAAGCAGGTGGGAAACGCAAGGAAAAGGCAGTGAGATGCACTGGATAGGAGTGGGGGCGGTTACCATGCATTTATGCTGATAGCTCATAAGAAATGTAAGGAGTTGTCATCTCTCCAGGGCTGGGAGAGGGCAGAGCTAGCTCAATCGATCAGCAAACCAATGGGTGATTCCCTGATGACTACTATCTAATGTCGGTTCTCAATCAATTCGCCCTTGCTCAGACATCAACAACAAACGCTTGCCACAACTGACAGGAGGACAAGGAAAACACCCAGCACAACTTTTTTATTATTATTATAATTGATACATATTTATTATGTCATCTTTAACGTTGAAACAAAATTGTGATTATAGTTTTATTTTTTGTACTTTCCTCCTAACTTATTAACTGAGTTCAAATATTACCGGAATAGAATATGGTTATATAAGCCAAAATTAAATTGGATAATAGTTTCAAGGATTTACTGTTAATAAAATGCAAGTTTTAAACAAACGAATGGATTTCAAAAATATTATTTATCTACTTACTTATATTATTTTGTAATAATTTCCGAACACTGACCTCTACAACAATATTGGGTGTTTTTTGTTGGGATTCGGTCAAGGTAGATCCAAAAAATACAAATTTAAAAAATGTGTATTTTTTAAATTATCTGCCGACGTTTCATGTAACATTGTAAGCCATTTTAAAGGCTGTTCAAATATAATGTCATAAGAATAAAAATAAAAACAAAAAATTAAATGATTTACATTAATACTACATGTAATAATGTAAATCATATAATTTTTGCTTTTATTTTTATTCAGGGCTGTTGAAATACAGTGTCATAAGAATAAAAATAAAAACAAAAAATTATATGATTTGCATTATTATTACATGTAATAAACATATAATAATAATATATACGGTAAAAAAAGAAAAAAAACTTTCCAAATTAACCTTTATAAATTCAATACACATTATTAGTCACAGGCCCTAAAGAAATGACAATTAAGGGGTTTAGGTGCATATGTATATGTGTATGTAAGGACACACACGCATTTATATAAATTAATTTATGAAAAATTGCTTGTCTGGTTTTGTCTATTCCCTAAACACAATTACACAACGATAATAACAATATATGATTATTAGAAAATATAATAAAGTGCAAATAACCTAGTAACAAAATAAGAATGTTTAGAAGTTGTTTGAAAATGACAATCACAGTAAAATGTAATCTACTCGTAGAGAAAGATTCAATAATGCTGAAGAGGTAAAAATAATATCAAGAGTGATGGTTAAAACAACTCCATGTCAAAATATTAAAAATTCATGACCAATATTTTCATAAAGGTCGGGAGGAGCGAAGAGACAGGTTATGCAGGGATCGTGACTAAAATCATTGAATCCTTTATGAAAGAGGAATGTATTTTAGGGGAAATATAAATGCTAATAAAAAGTAAAGGTGAGTGCTAGGAAGGAGAAGGAGGAAGGTTTAATGAAGTTTTTATTTTTTCCCTGGAAACTTTTCTTAGTGTTCCAATAAATGTTTTAATAAATCTTGAAAGAAAAGAGTGGAAACCTTGGTAATATTATGAGGAAGATGAGAGAGAGAGAGAGAGAGAGAGAGAGAGAGAGAGAGAGAGAGAGAGAGAGAGAGAGAGAGAGGGACTGTGGTGAGAGAGAAAGACGGAATGAAGTTCAGAACAAACTTTCAGGACCCCCCCTCTCCCTCCCCTCCCTTTCCATCTGTAGGAGTTTCTACCCCCTCTCTTCTTTTCAGATAAAAACTCTTGATAGTTTTATGCCTTCTACTTCTACCACAGTCATCCCACCCTCCCATTCCCCATTATTATCGGATATATAACTAAAGTTAACGCAAAACTTTATATAAAGCTACAACTTTTTCTAGATTTCCTTCTTTCCCCCCTTCCCCCCCCACCACAAACCCCTTAGAATCACAATTTTTACTCGATCTAAATGTATTCGCTCGCTTACCAGAAGGGAAATGCCACTACATGCCAACTTCCCCCTCAAACATTGATTGTAGCCTGCTCAGATTTGATAATAACACAGTCCTCGTACTCTGAAGTTTACATAATATGAATATCATGAATAAACGGTTAAAACTCTTTACTTTACAATTTAAAAATTTAGCAATATTCTTTGACCTAGGGCAAAACATTCATTCATACGATGGGATACGAATAGAAGGTAAAAATTGAATTTATATTTATCTTAATTCATAAACATAAAGCAAAACTTGAATAAAAAAAAAACAGTCGCGCTTTAAATATAAGAAATAAAATTTTTAATTAAAAAGCTTTATCGAATTTAAAGAAAAAATTATTTTTTGAAATAATAAAGTATAGCAATTTGATAAAAAGAGAAGATAAATATCAAACGCACTGATTTAATACCTTTTTCAATTTTGTATTAAAAGTTGGATATGAACTAAACTGACCTCCCTTGTAATGGTACAATTCTTCTGATTAGCCGAATAAAATTTTTATTTTACTTTTAATGATAATAAATTTGAATGGTTTTTAATTAAGTTTTTGTTTTAGGTAAACTCATATTCCTAAAAAAATACATTATCATGACTAACCGATTATCTATTTATGTAAATACTGATGTTAAATTGCTTCCTTCCTAAGTTAGACTCATAGGTGGAAGTTGTGAGTAATTTTATGTAAACTTGAATTTGTAAAAATAAAGAAAAATATTTTATAGCAATAATATTCGTTATTATAACCTATAGATATAATAATATTCATCAAAATAATTTCAGATACTGTTAGTATTACATTATGTTTATCATATCATCGTGTTATCATGAGCAGATGAGAAGTATTGAAGATGAAGTGCCTTATTTGGTAGTACCACTTCGGACGTTCGATAACAAATACCAATTAATATTATTGGAACAACAGTGAACTTGTATGAGTCCTCAAAAGTATCATATACAGATAACATTTTTCCATAAACTTATTCTAATTTAAAAGACTCGTTAATGAAGGCTAGTCAAAATAAATTTCTTCATGAAGTGTTTCGAATCGATATTGTAATCAAATAACCTTGCGGTTTGAATGGCTAGTGAGTAATCGTTCAATTTATCAAGTACACACATTTATTCTTGAATTAATATGAAAATATGAGGTGGGTGTTATGAAGACCACACAGTTTAAAATTTATGAGTGAATGAAATAATGGAACAATGGATTATAGCTAGTGATTCGTTTAGGATGAGGATAATCGTCCACTGTAGCGTATCACAAAGCCTTCTAAAACGGCTAGATTGAGCGAGAGGACGGGGCTTGTGCACTCGGCGTATTTACCTGCGGGGGAGGGGGGCGATCTGGCGACACACAGACGACGGGGGATGCACAGACACACAAACGACACACTTTGAAAGAGAGAGACTACAGCTCCCTTTAGGCGCACTGGCACACTGGCGGGGCCCGAGGACGCTGGTGGGGGGCACGACCCCCCCTTCCCATCGGTAACCAAGGCAACGACCCCACCAAGGCCGGAGGGTATGCTCGCGGCAGAGTCCGGTATCCAGAGATACCAGTGGCAGTCTTCCACTATCTCTATGCCAAGGCTACTGTCAAATGTAACCCAAGCACCCCTTCAACAAGCAACGGTACTCCATTTCTGCTATACTCAGTAATCATTAATCAGAAAATATATCCAATTCTCTTTTGTTTTTGTTTTTTACCGAAAAGTTTTACAAACATGGGTACCTATTTACTTTAAAAGTTTATACCTGAAAGCTACTCCATTTCCTCTTAATAAAATATAGCTCCTTTTTTATAAGCGCTATCAAAATGTAAGAAAACTTTAACCTTCCTCTCCTAAATGACTTAACGTTTCTAAACATGTTTGAAGAATCAGCATTGTCAGGTAATAAGCATCTTTTTAGATAGTAGAAGGGCTCTATTAGGAATAATGAGATGGCCCAAGCACATTCCCCAATAAAAACAGCTAATAAATAATAGATAAAAACGAGTGAACCTCCCTACAACATGTTTCCCACAAAAAATAAAATAAATATAATACACATGAAAATGTGACAGGACGTCCTCTCTCGTCTTCATGATAGGCAGCCCTGAAGATTGCTTACAATGTAAGCCAAAACGTTGGCAGATAATCTTTTAAAAAATACACTGTATACACTTAATTTGTATTTTTTTTTTTTGGATCTACCTTGACCGAACCCCAACTAAAATTATCTAATAATTAATTTAATTTAATATCACGCCTCATTAAATGAACAGTGTGATTAATTATTTCACTTATTTATTGCATTAATAACGATTTTAATATTGAATATTAAATATTTTTAGAGGGAGTATATTAGTATATACGCAACTATAATACAGATTCAAAAAATTTGGTTTGTGCACTTTTGTGCATTGCTTATAAAATTCAATCGGTCATTTATTTTTATAGTATATCACGATGGGCAAAAACAATATTATTTTCAATTTTATTGTATGGCAAACCTCTTAACCTGTTTATTTAAGGCCAGATAATAATTTAATTTTTATTCAAGAATTACTTCTAACCCTGATTTTTTCTGAAGTAAAGATTACATGGCAATGACAATTAAAAGGAGGCCTTTCAGAAAAATTATATCGAAATCATTAAATTCCTCAAAAGGAGAGTTTTTTGACCGTAGATATTATTCTAAGATGATTTTAGTTGGGGTTCGGTCGAGGTAGATCCAAATCCATTTTTTTCAATTTGTGTTTTTTTGGATCTACCTCAACCGAACCCCAACTAAAATCATCTCCTTAAATTCCTCTTTCCTCCAAAGAATCCATGGGGAAAAAAAATAAAAACGCTTTAAGGCTACTGGATTACCTCAGTTGCAGATAGGGCGTACTAATTTTATTGAACGGGCGTTTGGAACCACAACACCCACTAACTTCCAGCAGGTACAGTTAGATTCACAAATGAGTCAGGTCACAATATCATTCATACACACACACTCTCTCTCTCTCTCTCTTTTTCTTTCATGGACCAATTAAAAAAAAAAAAAATTTAATTCATGAGCCTGAAAACATATAACAATGATCACAATTCACTCACACAAAATATTCATTATATCTCTCTTATCTAGAATTAAATTCGAGATTACTATCTCGTCAAGTCCAGTATAGTGTGATCTATTGAGAGTTCACAGAAATTTAGAAATAGATAAAGACGACATTATGTGTCTGGTATGAGATATACTAAAAAAAAACATGGAATGTGATGTACTAGAAAATGTGAATCTATCCAGGGGCCATACAACTTAACTATGGTCAGCTATCATGCTACGTTTATTATTTTATTTTATGTTTCCAGTGAAGAAAAAAACGGTTTTTCAATTTCGGTAAAACCGAATGACAAATAACTAAAAGGTTATTTCCACCACCAATGAATATAGAATTGTCATACCTTCCATTGTCCATCTTCATTGGTTTCTGCAAACCATCTGTTGGCGAGCGCTTTCAGACATTGTCCATCTTCTGGCCGAATACATGCGGTCACTGTCACTGTTTGTATTCAACTCTATACATTACATATACAGAATACAGACAGTGACAGTGAACACATGTATAAGGCCAGAAGATGGACAATTTCCGAAAGCGCTCGCCAACAGATGGTTTGCAGAAACAAATGAAGACGGACAATGGAAGGTATGACAAATAACTTGTTAACTTTTTACACGTAATACTTTTGTACTTTAATGATTGGAGCAAGTAAACCAACTAAAAATAACATTCTGAATTTCGGAAGGGAAATTAAAACCTTTATACTCATAGCCAACAAGAAGAAAAATTCAAATTATTCTGCCATCGACATTCAGCCGTTCTTTATACATAAAGCATCGGGGTTTTCACATAAAGCTTCTTTTTCCCCCTCTGTTTCAGGCTATTGAATATCCATAAAAACAGGGGGGGGGGATATGAATGTAGCCAAACTTGCATAATTTACAAGAAAAAGATAAAAGCAAAGGGGCGAAATAAATGTCACACTCAGACAAACTATAATAAGTCACAAAAGTGTACAAAAGTGTGGGGGTAGGGCGGGAGGGAGGAGGACGGCAGAGAGCGCAGGGTTGGATTCATTATAACTAACAAACTCCCCAGAACTTGAATTATTCCTCATTAAAGGCTTGAAAAGTTCCAAGCGACGGTAATTGATTATCAAAGTTATTTGAAAACTCTTCACCAAGCTCCTCTCTCACTAAACTTTTAATAGGCAGCGAGGCTCTCTAGGGCACAGGGAGGTGGGGCACGCCAGGGCTTCGCGAAATATTACGGCCAGTTTTTGACTAACGGACTAAGTTAAGTGTAAGACTTAATTTTAACTTGTAGTCGGGACGCTAACTTTGCAGGGAACGATATCAACACTCATTCCAAGATGAAACTTCAACAATCTTTAACAAATACATTTGCATCGGGTGAGGACCCTTAATGAAATATATTTATAAAGTTTAGCATCCGAAGTAAACATATTAAGCTCAATGGTGGAGTGAATAAAATACTTCAAGAAAGGAGAAGTTCAAATCCCTTAAAGGAAGAAAAAATGAGGAAGAATTTTATTTTAAAACGACTATATTTATTTATTCATACAACTCATTCAACAAAAGTAACAAGATTTGAACTAGATTTTTACGCTCCAGATTGTATTTATATTGTATAAGCGAATTTCAATTTCAACAAGAAATCAAGATATTCACGTTGAACCACAAGCAACTTTTGATAAATTATTTTTATACTTCAGAGATTGTAAAAAGAAGAAATTAAAATTATGGTAAATTAACAATTATACAGTCTTCAGGTCATTAACTTTCCCCTTTGTAGTCCTTTTCGGATTTGATGTCTAATGAATTTATGAATTAAATTAATCATAAACTATTTTTTATGTTCATCTCTATTGGGAAATGGGAAATCTTCTTGCACACGACAGACTTTTGTTCATTAATTTGGATTATGCCAAAAATAAGAAGAAATAAGTGGTAAATTCATTGTTTCCTTATAAAACAAATAATACAGGAGTATCAATGACATGTTTCATTTATTTTACTTCAATTTTCATTTATCTACATTTTTAGTGAATACAGGATGAATCTAGCAATAGATTTTTTTTTAATATTAAACTTTAAATTTAAAAAAAAAATAAAATTTCAAGTTTGATACACACCTCTATCCGGAGGCCTAGGAGGCGGTTTGGCGGCAGTCCCACCTTTCTTAGGAGCACCTCTTTTACGCTTTCCTTCACGCTTTGGACGTACCTAAAACATTAAACAAAGTAAAGAATACATTACATATCAAATAAATTTTGTTTATGTGGTGTAAAAGCCTTAAAGGAGATTTTTATGAGGCAAAAAGAAACTTGACCCTGATCCAAATACATTTCTTAAAACAGAAATACAAGAAAACAAATAAATACACTGCCCACAATTTCAATGTCAGCCACCGGGTGTAGTATTGGCTTATTACCCGATCCTACAGTCGGAAGTTCAGTAATTTCAGTAGCTCGTCATGAAATTTGAAAAAAAAAAAAAAAAA
>KZ807045.1:381776-393699 GCA_000696205.2 Oncopeltus fasciatus
ATATATAAAACCTTTGGTTACAACAATTTTTTATTTAAAACTTTATTTATAGTGTAATAGGCAACAGGTTATTGAAGACTTGCTAAAATAAAAACGACTACTTTTTTAAAATACTAATAAACAATTAATAATTAACAATATTGAAATGTAAATACTCTGCTAATACAGAGAAGCACTTCTGAAAACAAAGAACACTGATAACAAAGTTACTAAACACTTATCAGTAAATAGTCTTAGATTGTCACTAACTATTAATCTATCTCTCTCACTCGCACTGACTGACACTCACATATACCTAAATTAAGGATAGGAAGGGTCTAGACTTCCAAGAAAATGGCCACTTTAGAAGGTTCCGGAATCAACCAGACACGAAACACAGTCGCGGGCACGGTTAATTGTATCCGGCCGGTACAATTTCCCTCAACAGGCAGTGCCTCGTATCCTTACAAACCTGCTGGAATAGGAGGGACCCCCTGAAGCAGTTAGATTAAGGTCATATGAAATTAAGTCCAGACTTTATAAATTAATCAATGATGAGTTTTTGATCGTGGAGATTACTAAAAGAGAAATGCGCTGATAACCTCTGCAGTTGAGCGCCATAAATCCCCAATAAACATAAACAAGTACCATTTAAAGGCGCTGATAACCTCTGCAGTTGAGCGCCATAAATCCCCAATAAACATAAACTAAAAGAGAATTTGTTAGGGTTCAGTCAAGGTTGTGAAACCTTCACCGAACCCCAACAAATTCTCTATTAATAAACTCTACGGACAAAAACTCTCCATTTGAACTTGGAATCACAACCTGGGGTGTTTGTAAAATGTCCAGCACTACACATGAGCCTCTCAACGGACTCCAATAGATACCACTAGAGAGAATGAAAGATAGATGGTTTCTTTCCATATTTCAAAATCAAATACCCATCACTCAATAAAATCCTCAACAGACTTATCCTATTACACAAGACACATGCTCAACCATGACCGAAACCCAACAAATTCTCTATTAATTTGTATTAAAAAAAAAAAAAAAAGCACTTTTGAAATGGAATTTCTGATTAGGCAGTGGAAGGATATGTTATTGTTTTTATAACACTCCTATGGGTTCCATCACACACAGGTATAAGAGGAAACGAAATGGCTGATAAAGCGACTAAAGAAGCAGCCCTTAAGGACACTCCACCCACAAATATTATAGAACCCAGAGATGTCAAGACATGGCTTAAAAGGAAAACTTATCTGGACTGGGACACTCTGTGGAAATCCGAATCGACCAATAATAAACTAAGAGGAATCAAGGACACCACCAAGGAGTGGTCCACATTGAACCGGGAGAACAGAAGGGAAGAAGTCGTATTAACCAGACTTAGAATAGGTCACACCAATCTTACCCACATATGCATCTAATCACCAGAGAGCAACCGCCAGTATGCCATAAATGTAGCTGTCAAACAAGAGTTCAACATATTATCGAGGAATGCCCATATTACTCTTATTTATTCACATGTAAAAACCTCCCAAGACAACTGTCGACATCACTGGGAAACCATGAATCCAATGTAGCCAAACTTATGTGCATTTTAAGAAAAACAGGCTTATATGGAAAAATTTAATGCCCCCCCCAATACAAAAAAAAAATTGTTATTTTGTTGTTGTTTGTTTTTGTTCTAAGTTTTATTGTAGTATTCACTATAGAAATCTAATTGTATCATATTGTTAAAATTGTTGTCTATTGTTCTAATTTAATTTTTAATTTACCTTTTAAGCTATATAATTCATATTTCTGTTTTTAAAATGGTTTTATACCTATATTTATGTGTACAAATATAACTTGCACACCAAGTACTATAAAATGAAATGTAACCAAGAACTAAAAAAACGAAAAACATTTAAAAGAATGGATAACAGATTAACCCTAGAGAATCCCCAATAGTCAGGGCGTAATAACCACGATGTTGATCGCCCTATAAACTGATCCTAATCCTGTTATTGTTTTTTAGTCATATTTTTGATTCGAATTGTTATATTCTATAAAATCGATCATGATTAGAAATGTTCATTAACAAAATTTATAATGATAAGCAAAGGGGCTAGTTGATACCCTGAAGTGTTACAAAGGAGATTTATCATAAGCTCTCTTACAACCACAGAAGGCCGGATCACGGCAAGGCATGGTAATGATCACTGGAATACGCCCGTTCGCACTAGACAGGCAAATTACTGAAACCAGCCATTGCATGTGCCTCACCAGACTAGTCGCATGTCGGCCGATCACCCCTTCTGCCCTACTTACCCCTACACGGTTAGCCTCAATGACTGTCATTCTATCAGCGGGAGTACCATTTTATTGTAAAACCTTTATCGGTGTGCAGACTAGATGTTATCTTTTCTGGGAATATATTATAATTGGGGGACAAAATCTTATTAGAATAATTAAGATTCGATATGGACCACCGTAAATATATAGTCAAGTCGTGAATTCCGAAAAATCTTAAGACGACATTGGAAGAAATAGAATTTCATTTGGCCGTACTAAAGTCTTCTGAATGAGGGGTATAGAATTTTCCTTTCTTCCTCTTTTTCTTTTACAAATTGTGCCTGCAATTTTTCCGACGTACCCTAGGACGAATTTAAACATCTTTTACATCTAATAATAGCGCTAGTTTAATAGAGGCAGAAGTAGATTGTATTGTTGAGCCGCAAGTGAAAGACTTCAAAGACAAGAAAAAAAAATCAAGTCATTGATGATTAGTTCCTGCCTTGCCCTGCCCTAATGTGAATCTACGAATGTCTAAAGAGTACGAAGGTAAGGACTGTGTATTGGTAGCAACGCATGCCTAGGACAAACTTCCATTCTACTCGTGAATTCAAGTGCTTCAGCTACACAGGCATAATATATTAGAATGATAAATAGAAGATTTAATGACGTAGTGACTTAAGCATTTATGATTAATCCACAATCGAATTCCGAAACCCCAACTGGAGCCTCTCTCTGCACGCGCTTCTCAAATGAGGTCATACGGTGATGTGTTAAATGACAACAAACTTTTTTTTAATAACATTAGCTATATATTTTATATGGATGTAGAATGAAGATAAAAAAATTAATTTAGAAATCAAAATGGGCGATAGATGACATTGCTATCGTATTTTTAATAAATAAATGTGAATTTCACTAACTTCTACTGCCTTTGTGAACAAGTTAATGTCGCCTGTATTAAATATGTGAAATACTATATACGAGATCACATTTTTATGTATTTAACATTTATAAGTGGAATTATGTGTGCCATTACTGCTAAAAAAAATTAAGAGCTACACTTGCTATTGGGCCGTTGTTGGGCAAATGTAAATTTCAGCAAAGAGTACACTAGGGATAGAGAGAGAGGCTCTGGGAATTGTGACCCTTATCCACCAGACTTATCAGTAATATCATAAATACCGGAATAGTTAGGGAATCCACCACTCTTAGAGGGGGTGGAAATATTCCCGAGTCTAGGTTATTATGTCCCCCTAACAATATTCGAAAGCTCATCCGAAGTTTCCCAGGGGTGGGGGGATGAGGGGACAGACAGAGGGAGAGGGAGAAGAACTGAAACTTAATTATCTTGACAGTGTTGGAGTTTCGGCCGTGTTGCAGGCGGAGTTGAACTGTCGGTGGGAGTTGTGTGCTGTTATTAAGGGGGAAAACTCAAACCACCCCCCACCACCCCCTCGCAACCAGCGTGCTCCCTCTCACAATCGATAAGCTCGGCATTCCACCGCGCTTCTCTCTCTCTCTCTAACTCTCTTAGCAAGCTCTCACTCAACCTTTACCATTTCCCCTTTAGTCATTACATAATTTTCAACTAGTTTATTTACGGCCAATGTAAGAGGAGGATACTGTGAGAAAGCAATAAATATGAATCAAAATATTGTTTTAAATCCATAAAAATAAATTATCAACGGGAGAGTTTTTAAGAGTTTTTACTCATTGAAAAAGAACTCCCATATAGTTTTGCCAAAAACAGGGTAGCAAAATTAAAAATACTTAATATCGTTGCTATCATTCGTTTAAAGAAAATAATTTATAAATATTTTAAAATGTAAATGTAATATAATAAACTGTAATTTTCTAACCTTTATGTTCCATTACATAATGTAAAACTAATAAATANGAATTTGTAATTTTATTTTATATTCTTACGAAAAAAAAAATAATAATAACCAGGTTATTTTTAAGGATATAACTCAATCTTCTCTACATGAAGGATCCTCTCTTTTTAAAATATAGTAATCTTTATTAAAATTATTAGCTTAAGTTATAGACATATTTAATCGGATAAGAGGTGGGTGAGGTTTAAAGAAAAACCCATAACATAAATTGTAACTATAAATACACACCAAAAATTACACAGAATATAATAAATATGAAATTTATTTTAGAACATTTATTTTGATTAAAGAAAATAAGCTAAAATACAGGAGAATATAAATAATTATTTATTAGCAAAACTAGTTTATTCTAATAAAATACAAAGTTTAAATAAATAGATTTATATTTGATATAAGCGAAAACAAATTTCACATAAAAATCATTTTAAAATAATGAAATAATAACTGATCACCCTTCCCAACATTTTACTCAACAATAATGATAAATAAGTACATATTCTTTTATATATGTGTAGGAAGAAATAGTGAAAAACAATTTAACACAAAATTTCCTGTTCTGCTAAATAACGAATCAACCCTTTCTTTTTACATTAGAGAAACGTAACAAAATTTCATTAAGAACTAAAAACTGAACTGCTAGTGGCTTCTCGACCGGGTTTAGCTTACCTTCTACTCCTACTCCTTCTATTTCATATTGTAACTCCTAAAAATATTTCTAAATATTTTATTTTGGTTGTGGTTTTTTTTAAATATTTAAAAATTATATGCCAAAATTCATTAACAAAAACAGCTAATTGTGGCTTATAAACTATTAAATTAAAATGTATTAAACCCCTACTTCTGATTGCTCAATTTTATTGCTTGACATTCCTTCAGAATTCGCTAAAATTGACTTAAATAAATTATGGTTGTAAACACACCACATTTATAAGTATTGATACAATGTTAATTGTTTATGGAGGTAAATTTGTTGACCACCAATTTTTATGAAGAGAGGATTTTCAGGAATTTGATCAGGGTAGTTGAAGAATTAAANCCCCCCCCCCACCCATTCGTCTGATTGTGCACAATAAAGAGCTTGCCTTTTGTATTGCATAACTGCTACATGCCGAATTTCACTAAGAAAAACTTAAAACTGTGGCCTTCAGAGCGTTGAATAGATACGATCGAAAATATTAAAAGTTTTCAAAAGAATTTGAACAACCTGAATGATGAAAATAGAAAAACAGTAGGGTGTCTAATGTACGCGGCAGGCTACAGCCACAAACTAATTTACCTGTACTGGCACGACCTAACCCCCTTCCAAAGCAAGCCATTTAAATATACGTATTTATAGCCATCAGTCACTCCCTCTGTCCCCCAATCCATAACCATTAGCCTACATTTCATAAATGTCCTGGGACCTAGCACTAAGGGGTTGGTGGGGGGTTTGATTGACGTTAACACAGCTACACTGATAGGAAGGGACTGCTAAAGTCGTCACTGACAATAACGGGGCCACATTTGCCCGGAAAAAGCGACATCTCTCCCACCATTACATTTAATTAGGAAAGGAATAAAAGCAGGGTCAGCGTAGATTTCCAATGCTGCTTTCAAGATAAACATAAATAAGAGTAATGATGGCCTTAACGACCAAAAAGGCGAAATTAACTGTTTTTGACATGTCTTTATTAAATGTAAATTAAAAGACTAGGTAGATGATTTTAGTTGGGGTTCAGTCAAGGTAGATCCAAAAAACACAAATTTAAAAAATGAATTTTTTAATAAAGGATTGATTTCTGTACAAAAAATACATTTTTTAAATTTGTGTTTTTTGGATCTACCTCGACCGAACCCCAACTAAAATCATCTAAGAATAATATCTACGGTCAAAATAACTCTCCTATTGAAAGACTAAGTTCGTCGTAGAACGTATTCGGCCGAGTGGGAAAGGGGAATTACATGTCGAGTTGGAATATAATTCTTCGAGCAATGAAACTAAACCTAGATTTGTTTATTGTCTAAAATATAATTTCTATAGTGGCAAAGTTTACAAGACATTATTCTAAGTGATGGACATTTTTTTCCCTACTAGTTATAAATTAGAGGGGTCTGGGGACTAACGCTCGTTAGTACAAAAATACAAAAGAATATAAAAAATATGAGTAGTAATAAGGTTAGAATAGAAAATAAATTTAAGTGAAATACTATAGATAGCCAAAATAATATTCCATCACGAAATTATTCTTCAAAAAATTAATGAAGGAGGGGAGTTATTAAGAAGCGGATAAGACCAGATATTTTTTATTCGGTTATAAGCGAATCAACAATAAAATCTGAATAATCAAAATATGCGATGAGAAATTAAATAAATTTAAAGGAAGAAGAGTGTATATTAACAGGAGTCACAATCAAACACTATTATATTTCAATATATTCATAAGCCAGATTTTTTCTGTTTTCTCAGGACTTTCGGTTTACTAATCAGAACGGACTTATTGGTAAAGGACCTGAAGGTAGATTGGAAGTTCAACAATATTAATTTTTAAATCCTCAACTCAATGAATATTCTTAATAATAATTTTTAAAAAACTAAACTTTGAGGTATAAAAATTAGATGAATAAATCAAATTATTTATTGAGTTAGAGTAACAACAGTGACATGAATTCCACATACACCTGCTAGCCTGGGCTGGGTAATATCGGCTAGAACAGAAATATCTAGAGGCTCGGAGGAATCATTAAACTTGAACATAAAAAAATTAAAAATGGCTCGCGTAAAACAGAATAAAACCTACTTCTAACCTCGGTAATGAGAGCGTGAAATATGTACTAGAGTTCAGTCAGCCTCCAGAAATCAATATTGCTCTTTGAGGGGCTTGCAGATAAGCATAAGTAATATTAGCAAAGGTATTAGAGTTCTTCTCTACAGTCTTACAGTCTTAATAAGTTAAAGAAAGAATACCCTTTTCCCAATGGTAGGGTTTAACTTTAATCAATTATTTTTAAAATATTTTAAATTAACTGAAGATATATATGAAATCTCTCAAGAAACTCTAAATCATTTATATAAGCTCTGAATGTTTTTCTACAGTTCTAATTTTATAAGAAAAAAACAATAAAAGTCAGGTAGTAAGAAAGGCTGTTGCATACATTATAATGTGCCCATTTTCATATAAGCTAGATGCAATAACTCTAAGTATTTTAAATTAACTGAAGATATATATGAAATCTCTCAAGAAACTCAAAATCATTTATATAAGCTCTGAATGTTTTTCTACAGTTCTAATTTTATAAGAAAAAAACAATAAAAGTTTTCAGTATAAATAAGTACTGAAAAAAAAAAACAAATGAGAGAGGAGGGTTAAAAATATAAAAGAGGAAAAATAAAGGTAAGCCATAGTGGGAAATTTAAAATTACAGGGTCATTAAGTAAATGAAAGGGAAAGATGAGCAGAGCAGTCTCATAGGAGTGAAGGGGGAGAAACCCACTTGTTTCAGACAGAGATCAATAAGTTTTTCAGAGAGCTGGGAGAGGGGAGGTTTGGAGAGCAAGGGAGGGGGAGTACAGGCGGAAGGCTCTCGGTAAATACAACAATGAAGAGATTTGTTTCCAAGGATAGGAATAGCCAAGTGGAGGGTGTGGGAAACTCAAAGAACCCTCTGTAACAAATATTTCTACCGACTCAGCTGGGTTCGGCGAAATCGGAGAAAATAGCTCCACTAATTCACATCAATACATCATAATAATATCGTTGACGGAATCAATGCTATTGATGAAATGTTAATCAATCCTCTCTGTTCAAAGCTTAGATAACTGTTCTTAGCTTTTAGGAGTATATAGCTCAATGAACTATTTAAATATTCCTTTTCCATTTAATATTATATGTTGGTACTTTTTTTAAACAGGCAAAATTCAATAAGCAACGTTTTACAACCTGAGGCTAACATCAAACATTTTTTTAAAGAATAATATTTTTAGTTGGAATTTTTCGGATAATTAAAAATGAAATTAATTTCGACTGTTAGTTGAAGAACCAATTTCCACTAAGCTGCATGAAATTTAATGGTGAAAAAAACTAGTCATACTAGTGGCAATGTACTGCTTTCTAAGTATTTGGTGATTACTGGCGTGCAATGAAACAATAACGAAGCATAAAAATACTTCTACTAATAAAATCTCTTTCTTGAACTATCACATCAAATAACTAATGTACTGCTTAGAGAAAATAAATATACTTTAAATAAAATAGTGCCTTAAATGATGAAACAAGAACGGGAGGGTTTAAAGAAAATAGTTAAAGAAATAAGTGACCATGTGCATTCTTACATCTTCTAATTAAAGCTAATAAAATTTGGAAATTTTGGGTTCATGACCGCTAAATTACATTGGTACTAGCTTTACACTGATATAGATTCACTTATATCTCAACTATCATTTCCCATCCATTAACTCAATCTCAAAGAAATTTGATTCAGGCAAATATCGCTTGGACTCTTCTTCCTACAATAACAATTATTACCTATTTTATAATCCGCAGGCAGAAATACAATTTAGCTCATTAACTAAGCTAAATTACATTTTTCATAGTCCATTTAGTTCATTTGGAACAAATAGACTTTGATGAGAATGATTACAAGACACGAAAACTTAATTAATACATTTATCTACATAAACGTAAATAAATTAAAATTAGCAAACACAACAAAAAAAAAAAAAAAAATATTTTCATAAAAGAAAATATTTATGCAAATGAAAGAAATATATGTATGGCTGAGAATATTTCGTAAAAAATGGGTACATGTTCATACAAAGTGAGAGAAAAAAAGTAAAACACAAACTATGCACATTTAAAGGTCCAACAAGAAACTAAACACAATGGGAGCACACAACATTGCAGGGCTAAGGTAAAAGTACCTGAAGGTATTTATTAGAGATAGATGGGGACGACTGACAGATCCGACCCCCTCTTGTGCGAGTGAGAGGTCGTAGAGGAGAGCGACCGACAGAGAGGGAAGCTCTCCCTCGTAACAGGCGGCGGGGAGCTCTGGCCTCGGCTGGCTGGACCTAGGCTCTTCGGCTGAGATCGGCAAACTTCGGGAATCCCTCCCCCCACTCCAGCACATCACGGCACCAGCTGATTGATTGCAGGCTATTTAATTCACGCCAACAGATGAGGGGGGAGGGAGCTGACTGAGGAGAAAGGCCAAGTCACCTCAAAGTACCAGTCGCTCCTACTTAAATTCCGATTTTTTCCTTTCTCCTACAGCAATGGGGTTTATTTATGATATCAAGCACCCGGAAAACTTCCCTTTGTTTGTTGGTAAATTTCTAAACAAACTCAGCCATTACTGTAATAGAAATTTATTTTGAGGACGTTTGAGAGGAAAATGAACGTTGAGAAACTGATTACAAAATCCAAAGGTAGATAATAATCCAGGTTTTGATATAATTTTATTGGTGGGTGATATAATATCCAAGAATGGAGTAAAATAAAGTTTAAAAAAAAAAGGGTTAAATTAATTACACTGTACTTTCGAAAATAAATATAACGTTTTCAAACCAAACTAAATTATGTAAGTGATGAGATGTTTTAAATTAGGGTGTTCAATCAATATTATGTAATCTTAATATTCTACATCTGATATATAATGTTCATTCACTAGGGTTATTAGCATCTTCTACCAATAAATCGTTGATACATTACTTGATCTTATTTTTAGAAGAGAATATCGAAAAATGATAATTGTCATCAATCAATCTCAATAAAAGACTCAAAATCAATAAAAAGTCCTCCCATCATTATCAATTGGAAGTTGGTAATTAAAAATAAATGTATTTGTCCTCGGGGTTTCTTAAGAAAAAATTATTCACATGCCTTGAAGAAGTTAAAATCCAACAAAGTGGAAAGGGATTGTGGTCAAGAAGTACTGTAAATAACTTATAGAAGTACTCTTACAACTTCATCTGCTTTTTATGAAAGTAAACAAGTAACTTTCCAACAAACCGATTTTAAATAAGTATAAGGTCTAGAAGCACTAATCGATAATTGGAATTTGAGATGGGAAATTATCGATTAAAGGGTTGTTAACCTTAAATATTGAGAGCCATGAAAGACGTAAAACCATCAGGAATGGACAATTTTTTTTTTATTAGGGAAACTAGAAATTATGCTGCTCATTTAACATTGCTCGCTAATTTACTGGAATTATTAGGCTAATATAAAAGGAAAATTATTAAGAAGGAAGTAACTAATTGAAAATTACCTAATGCAAATAACAATAATTATTCCTTTTGATATAACTGTCAAAACTCAAAGAGCTTATCAAGGAAATATCTTTACAGAAATCAGAAACAATAAATTACGACTTGAGAAACAATAAAAATAAATTGTATAGGTAATTATTAAAATACTAGACATTAAATTATAAAATAAAAAAAAAAAATTTACACACACTAACCAAGACACGTATGAACAGCATTCAGGGAATTTTCTTCAGTAATTCTCTATTTATACGTGAAATTTTAACAAATAGAAATTGGAAAAAGACCTAGAGCGTTAACAGACATATACAGGTGAGTTTCACAAATAAGTTCATGTTTATGTGTTGTGATTAATTAAAAAAGGCTCTCTTGCTGCTGTAAAAATAAAGCAAATTCAGAAGGAATGTATGTACCTATTGAGGTTGTTCACATAAATGATTTTTTAATAACATCTCCTATATTTGTCCTAATCCAAATTACTAGGCATAAAAAATGACAGTCGCCAAAATTTACGAGTGCTTCAGTGTTCAACGCTATACTGGTCACAGTTCTCATTTTTTTGTGTTATTTATGAAGTTCTTCATGTCTGTTTTAAATACATAACGAAAATCTATGATCATTATTGAGCAAAATCGGATGTCGCCCGAGAAAGAGTTATGCAGTGAACATGAGGAATTAAGAGTGGGGGTGAATCTGAACACAAAATATAAATTTAGTCTTAGATGATTTTAGTTGGGGTTCGGTTCACCTTGACAGAACCCCAACTAAAATCATCTAAGAATAATATCTATGGTCAACAAACTCTCCTTTTGAATATAAATGTAGATTAGATCTACATTAGGATCCACATTTAGTTGTTTACACTCTGGCTAATTTTATCGCTTTTATTGTTTAGTTTATTTACTTTTAAATGTCAAAATGAGTTTTCTTCGTTAGTGGGGAAAATCGGACCAATAGTAGTGAGGATTTAGAAAGTTGAAATACAAAAATTCAATAACAGTTAAGCTGAGGAATTCGCTTAGTTTATACAGTTATATAATTGGAGAATGTCTACATCTAAGTGTCTTCATTTTTTCCATAGGGGTTTATAAGAAGTTGATATTTTCCTAATTCCTCGAAGTGGGTAATGCAAGATATTAGCAGTCCATGGGAAATAAATGGCTCATTTAAATAGATCCTAATATTTTAGTTAGCTCGCTCTCTCTCTCTCTCTCTCTCTCTCTCTCTGAGCTTGTACCTTTTTAACAATGACCCCAAAAACTGGTATACCAGGCAAGTGAGCTCTTGAAGGATTGTGAAGAGTAGGTTCACATCGCTATTGGTGCTAAATCTAGAAGAGGGGTATCAACGTTATGTTGTTTCCATGTGGTAGAGAAAAAACAGTCGATGTTTTTGTGAGGGCAGCAGTCTGAGCCCACAAGCCCCTGTGGCCTAATGGATAAGGCATCGGTCTCCTAAACCGGGGATTGTGGGTTCGAGTCCCACCAGGGGTACACTTTTTTTTTTTTTTTTTATTTCTTTTTTT
>KZ807045.1:406286-421172 GCA_000696205.2 Oncopeltus fasciatus
TAATATCTATGGTAAAAAAAATAAATAAATAAAATAAACTCCATCTGAATATATTTTATACCTATTTTGATCAATACATCTTATCCTTTAAACAATTTTTTTCCCTGACTGATTTAAGTCATTTACGAATTAATTCATTGGTTGGGAAAAAGAAGCTTAAATACAGAAATTTTTTTCATTGATTTTTAAATTGCGAACGTACAGACCAATATACAAACAAACAAATATAAAATATACCTATAAATTTTATCAGACCATATTTTTAGCATATCCAAAGGGGGATCGGTGAAGATCCGTTGAAATTTTTCCAAAGTCGCGTATTGGTACCAACGTGAATATTTTTTTTCCCTAAGTAAAATCATCTAAAATTAGAAGTTTAAAGGGAAAATGAAAAATATAAAGACAAAATAAATACTAAGTATAATTTATTTTATTGGGTATTTTGCATATTAGTGATGATTAACTTAATTGAGGAACCCTTCAATGGTATCATTAAACTTTTCTAGCTTCCCTTTCAATCTCTTAGGGTCATGGAGGTAGGGGCTATCTACAAGTTGTCACACCACTTTAAACATCTATGACTCAGGACAAGCTATTATTTACAGATGAAAGCTTATTCAGGGCCAATTCATTCAATAGCCGAGTCTAGTTATTAGTAATTTCATCTAATAAAGCAGCTACTGGACTGATAACAGAACAGTTTTCAAAAATATTGCAAAAGTTTCCCAGCAATAAAATTTGACGGGGTGATTTAAACTTGAAGGGGATGGGAGGGGGTGGATAAAGAAGCCTCATCCCGAAGACAAAAACAGAGTTTTAATCCATTTAATGAAGCCTTAAGGAAGCTGATTCTGATAGGCCCCACCCCGTTCTGACCTGACATAACCATCAGAGTTAAGGGGCTAGGACTGACATGACAGCCCCACAGGGAGGACCAGCCCCCCCCCCCCTTCCACCCCCGCTAGAGCAGGGCAACTTCTTACATAAATTTATTTTATAACCCCAAGCCAGCCTTTTATACCTCGGCCAAGCCTCACCTCCACTCTCCTCCGAGAAGAAACCCTAAACTGAAGCACCTGCAACAACTACCGACCCCCTTAAAACTTTTACCAAGTATAAAAGCACTAAGCACTCTGAACATCCTCAAAGATGTCTTACATTTTATATTGCCCCTCCATAAGCTTTTTCCACTTACTCAACTACCGGAAATAAGTACATAAATAATGTTTATTTCCCGCCATAATTTTACTCATCGTTATAAAAGTGCTCCAGTAACTTTCTTAGATAATTATTGCAATTCAAATATCAAAAAGTTGGTTAAGAAAGGTAAGCAGATAAAATGGAATTACAAAAAGTAATAATAGTTGTTCGAGAATACAGTTTGTTCTCAGGAGAGATTTTATGTTTTTTATGTGTTGACATATTGTTTCTTCCTAACTAAAATAAAGAAAAAAGAAAAAAAAATTGGCAAGCTACAAACATTTCTTCTAGTGCTCTCATACCTTGTATTCTCCGTCTTCATTGGATTCTGTACATCCTCTCCCGTTGGCGAGCGCTTTCGGACACTGTCCATCTTCTGGCCGAATACGTACGTTCACTGTCACGGTCCGTATTCAACTATGAATGTATGAACCGTGACAGTGAACGTATGTATTCGGCCAGAAGATGGACATTGTCCGAAAGCGCTCGCCAACGGGAGAGGATGTACAGAATCCAATGAAGACGGAGAATATAAGGTATGAGAGCTCTATATTCATTGGTNCCACCCCCCACCCCCACCCTCCCTCTCATTAAACTACAAAATATATATGGTAGCTTTAAAAATATTTCTTCATTCGGAATTTATCATAAAAACGATTTTCTGTTTGGAATTCCGTCACGTAGGAGCTGCGTAATCCAAGCAGATTTCCCATGCATAGTTGAAAATGAGTATAAATAAGAATAAATAACGAAATTTAATTTACAAGCCGAAGAGAGAAATGAGCCTATATGGTAAGGTAGGGAAGCGCTCACTCATCGTTGTCGCATTCCTAAATTTCTTCCTTTTTCGTAATAAATGCTATAGAATATAAACGTTTAATTACATTTAATACCTCTTATGTTCCAAAAGTTTTTCGTAATTCAAATACCAGCGAAGATAATACGATCATAATTTTGCCCTTCAAAAAACTCCGCATTCGATTTCGACCAAAAGTAAATTACTTTAAGAGCAGTGAAAAGCATAAATATAGATTTTTTCCTTTATATTTTAAAAACAAGAGGGCTTGCCCAACGCTTGAAATAGCATAGACAACTATATATCTTAATATACTTTTTTAAAATGAATATGATAGATTATAATGCCAAAAAATTACATTTTACACCTATTTTGAACTAATAGCAACGATTATAAATTATAGTTTCCACTAAACCCCCTTCGCTCACCTGATTTCAACCATGAATGAATTCATTTAAGGGTTTGCAAATTNACACACACACACACACAAATATTTATCGGTTCACTGAAATCGGAGGGAAAAAATATATATGTAGAACAAAAATGGTGCATAATTTAATTTTATCTAGTTTATAATCTATAACATTTTACAAAAGAAAAAATCATTTCGAGTGTTATGCGGGCCACATTTTGAGCTTATTAAATGTAATATCAGAGAAAATCCTTTAAGATTTTTCCAAATTTAAGTCAATGCACCAATGTGATTAGCTTAATTATCTAACGGCAAATCTGCTAGAAGATGTAGATATTACACCTGAATTTCCAAATAAGCCAAGAGGGTCGGTGGCGGCTAATATGCTCAAGAATGATTAGTTGGTGAGAGTACATCCTACAGTGTTAAGAATGGTTTTAATTTTGCTTGGGTATTCTAAATGGTCAATACAGTTAAATGATTCATATTAGTTTTTCTCCTAAGCTCAACATATTTTGAAGTAAAAAGAAAACCAACCTCCATCACCAATGAGGCGCATCTGTACGAGACAGGGGTCTTCATTGTGATCTTCCAGAACCGTGTCGTCTGTCACTGTCAATTCCTGCAAAGATAACAAATGATAATAAATTATTTAAACTAGCGACAAATGATGTATATAATTCATGTAAAATTAGAATAAATATAAAAACGCATTTTACAGTAAATCACCTCATTCAGAACGTGCATGCATATTTATTCTTATCTTATAAGATACTTATTATTATTTGTTTTGAGTGTAATATAGTAATATAGATATATATTACTTATGTAGTAATATTTTTTTTCTTTTTGTGTAACAATGAGAATGAAACCTCAATGAAAGGATGCAGACTCCGATGCATACTTGTAAAAAATGTTGCAATCAGTTCTCATAAATGTTTGTCTTGACTAATTACAACCAAACTAATCAATAAATATAGATGTGTACCAAATTAATTGCTGTTGACATAAGCAGAGTAGCTGAATTTAATTAATTACTCTGTTGATGGACTGGAGTATCTACACTAACTAACTATTTGGATTCTAATAGGAGATAGAACAGGTCAACAAATGTCCCATTATACTTGGTCACAGCAAAAAATTTACTACACACGATCGTAATATCTTTAAAAAATATTCTAAGAACTAAACTAATGTAAATATGGAATATATATATATCNGATAAACTCAACAGCTTCCATGTTGGCTGGGGTTTCACCAATTATCAAAGAAAATGTCTGGAAAAAACAAAACACAGATTAGTCTCGTAATCTCAAAAAAACAAGTGAGAATGATGGTAACTGAAATTTATATGGATGTGTGAGTCAACACTCTATAGGCCACAAATTTCAGATTTTCTTAATGTAATTTGGGATATAGCTGATAAAATTATTATTAAAAAACCTAAGTTCGTTATTCAGCAAAATCGAACCAGAAGAAAT
The DNA here is from genome assembly GCA_000696205.2 of Oncopeltus fasciatus. NCBI lineage: Eukaryota > Metazoa > Arthropoda > Insecta > Hemiptera > Lygaeidae > Oncopeltus > Oncopeltus fasciatus. Next base: position 410,176 of record KZ807045.1, read on the forward strand.
AGGAGGGATTAGTCAAGAGCGCTTTAAAAAAACTTTATTTTCAATGTAGCAGGCGAAATATTTAGTGTAGGATAACGAAACTCAACACAGGTTTGTTTAATGATAAGAGGCTTATTTCAGGAGTTACATATTTTATATGGAACGTCAATTTTTAACAATACGGACTGGAAACTGCAATTATATCTGGTTTAGTGCAATGAAACTCAAAGGGGTGCAAAGGTAGCAACTGTAATACTGAAGAATTAGCTTTGTGTCACGCCTTTTTATATCTGATACTTTTCAAGTTGCATTGGAATTACATATTTCAGCAAATAGCTCTTCTTCAGTACAGCTAATCTGAACAGAGTCTTTACCTTTTATTTTAATATAATGTAATGAAATAGTTGGACATCAAGATATTTTGTAAGCAAGAATTGTTACTAGCTAAATAATGGTCAGCATTTATGTAGCCGAGTTGTCAATCACTTCAATCTCAATGGTCCGAGGATAGATGGCATGCAAAATCCGGTAATTGTTTCCAAGTTAATTTCCTCAGTCACCATTCTCATGGCGGCAGAATTCATTTTCTTCATAAAAAAAAATAAAAAAATAAAATTTAAGTACATCAAATCACAGCCCTCCGAGTTCCAATCACCTACAAATCATTTCTACCCACTCACATGAATATCAATCCATAGCATATCGTTCAGGTGACAACAAGTAAAAAATTATATAATTCCATGAAAAATAAAGCTAAGAATTGGATATATATTGGTTTGTGAGAAACTAAGGTTTTATGACTGCTTTATATCATCTGAAATTTACACTTAAATTTACAAGCATACAGTAAGAATTATTTCGCCAGAAAGCAATTCGAATACACCTTATATCTTTTATAATACAACCAGGGACCCTCGACCGTTTCCTGAAAAGAACCAAAAGAAATAAAAATATATATATATCTATTTGGCGATGGCTCCATGAAAAAAGTCAAATTATTACAACGATTGTGAGCAGCCAAAGGTGAAATAACTACCTTATCCCTTTCTTTCAATCCCGTCAGAAATTACTTGTGTGTATGCGAGTACAAATTGTGACCGAACGACTTCAATTATTAAATCAAAATTTGTAGGTTGGCACGACCCCTCGACATATTGGACAACTGTAAGCAATTAACCTCAAAACCGTGTTATGTATAGACGTAGAGCAATAGCGTCTAACAAGAACTTTAATAATGAAGCTATAAAAATTTTGTAAAACCTTGGCATAAATGATATCTTGAAAGTCAATGTTAAAGATATGTAACAAATATCCCTTCCTCACTATCTCTCTCAATTTCTCCTGACAACAAATCATCGTCAAAGGGAAATGGTTTCCATTCCATATTTCAAAACCAAATACCAGTTACACATTAAACTCCTCAACAAACTTATCCAATTACACAAAACATTAGCCAACAATCAACGACTCATATTTTTGTTAAAATGCAGACACAGAAAAAGTTTTACCCAAATTTATTATAAACTGATGGAAAAATATCACTTCAACAAACAATATAAATTATCCACTCTAAAATATAATTTTCAAAAATCTCTATTGAATTACCACACTTTAGGCAAAAAAATACGAATAGGTCAAAATTCTCCATTTTAACATCAATCACAACCCCAGAGATGTTCCTAAAATGTCCATCACTTCACACAGACCTCTCTTGTTCACTGACTGCACCCCAACTCCCATCACTTTACATCATCACCATCACACACTATGGATACCACTAGCCAACTGCCAATTCATCACTTCACCAAGGCAAACTGAACCCTTCATCACTACCCTTCTTTCTCAACATCTGACAACTCATCAAAAGTAGATGGTTTATTTCCATATTTTAAAAACAAACAAGAACTTTATACTTTATTATTTTTCAACAGAACTTTCGCGATCCTGCATTGGAAAATCGCTTTATGAAAACAACGAGAATAGCTCGATTTTTAACAGGAAAATTATAATTAATAAATAAAGTTTAAAAACAGTACAAAAAAAGTTTGATTAAAATTATTTTTGGATTCAGCTAAAATAAATGGGTAAGCAAATTAGTCTTAGTGATTCAGAGCAAATTTTTAATTTTGAGATAACTAAATATTTTATTAGACACTAATTTCTTCTCAGTTAATGAGAAAAAGTTTTGGGAAGGTTGGAACTAACTTTCCTTCGGAGATGCCAAAGGCCTTTGTCAAGTAAATAACAAGTAACCCTAATTATCAATACCATTAAAACGATTGATGCAAACGGTGGTACCTTATTGGATCACAAGCTTAGTGCATAACTGCAAGAAAGCCCCCAATTTCACTGAACATTCAAAATTTTCAACTTAGATCACTTCTAGATCTGTGTAGTAACCATCATTAATAGATTAAAATCGCTAAGATAAGAAATTATACAGTTTAGCTAACAATTCTGTCAAATCCCCAATTATATTTTAGCAAGAGGATTGATTACTTTAGTTCGAACATCCAATCCGCCCCAAACATACCGATACTACTATCAGAGAGAAGCAGTAGTTGAAAGGAACTTAGTATATATTCTATCTCTAATATGTATATGCTTCTTGTGAGAGGTATAGAATAAATAGGCAATACAGAATATATGGGTATTTTTTTTTCATGATCAACGTGAAATCAATTAATCATTTATGTAATTTAAGGAATGGCAAGTCCGAGAGGTTTGTTTCACTGTCTACCAGTTACTCCAGACTTTCCGAAATTTATTCAGTGTGTAGGCCACACTTTACCAAGGGTCGACCAACCCCCCCAGGAAGGGCAATCGCGGTTCTGGAGAAGAAATAAAAATTTCCAGTCACGTACCACGTTTATACCCCTCCTCTTCGCCCTCGCCCTAACCATCTTCCGGCTTTAATTAATTCTAAAGAGGGTTGGAGACACAACCCGCTTTGCTATCACTCTTTTTCTTTTAGGGTTACGTCAGAACATTTACAAAAAGTGAGAACTATGCCATGGAATTTTATTAAAACTAAAATATATATTATTATATAACATTAATTTACAGAAACTTAAATGTGCGTTAGAATTTGGATACTTCAAGTAATACATGATATTTATATATTATATATCATTATTCAATATTATAAAATCATCTTTACGGTAGATTAATAAATTATATCTAAACGAATCTTTCGTGAAAAAAGTAATAATTACAAATTATATTTAATGACTACTTCTAACTTAATTACAGATTTTTTATTAGATCATTTCGTAATATATAAATAAATAATCGATATGATACAATACATTAACTTTTAAACGCTCAACTGCGGAGTTTTCAATCCCGTCTTTTACTTGCAAATGACATAGACAATTTCCATAATTGCTTTCTTAGAAACTCAAAACCACCATATACGAAGAAAAACAGGAATGTAATTAATGAAACTGAATTTTTAAAAAAACACTATATTTTAATTAGATGTTTTTCTGTTGGGATTCGGTCAAGGTATGACCTTAAATGAAGAAACAAGGTATGAACCCCAATAAAGAAACATCTACTAATAATCTCAACGTCAAAAACTCTCCATTTGAACTATATTTTTAAAATCTTGAAAAGAAAATATGCGTATTCCTGTATACTATCCTCCATAGTGATCCATAGTGATCTCAACATATATTTTATGGTCAAATCAACATTAATTAATTATTAGTTATTTCACCGAAAGGATTTATAATTAAATAAGAAAAAATAATGGTGCAATTGATCGTAGTAATTTAGAGAGTTATTGGGAAATTTTTTAATATTAATGAAGCTATGAAATGAAATGAAAAAGGAACGAATATCGACTTACAGCAGATAGATTTACTTAGATTTAAAATATTTAAAAAAAACTTACTCCATTGGACGGGTTGTAGCCGACGATGACGGCTGTGTACCACTGGGTTGTCCCCTCGACTCTGTAGACCTGCACCCTGTAACCGACCAGAATAGAAGGAGTTGTCAGGAGTATCCCCTGGCCATCCTGGCAGCGGATCCATTCAAGAACCGCAAGGTCCTCGCGGCATCGCCGATCCACTTCCTGCATCAGAAAACATACATCACAATACAAAATATATAAATGTTTAGAACGAGGAATATAAATACAGACATTTATTGCTCTTTCATATATAGTAATTACATTACGTACTTGAATTGGCAACAAGTGAGCTATATGATCAATGTGTGATCGATAACCATCATGAACTCCTCCCCGGAAAACAAATTTAAAAAAAAAAAGATTACTGCGATAAGTTTAAAAATAAATATTACCAAATTATCAAAATTGTTTAAGTAGGCAAAAGAAAAAAGTAATTCAAAACTTTTGAAATGGAATGAATTGGTGATGTTGACATTGATACAAGGCGATGAAAACCACTGTTTTTCAGAACAACAAAAAGATTTATAAGACATTTATTATTTAGTCTATAAGGCATATTTAATAACAAGAACTGTTATTCCATCTAAAGGATTAATAAATAAATCAGAAAAAAAAAACCATGGTGCAATTGAACTTACTAATTTTGAGTGTTAATTGGAAATTTGAAAAAATGATAAACCTGCGAATGATTACAGCTGAATGATTTACTTACATTTAAAATGCGATTGAATTGTCCTTTAAAGACAAATTTCCAAGTTTTTGAATTAAATTGGCAAGGCAGAAGGCGGCAAATAAATGTTCAAATAAAAATAAAATAATCAAATAAAAAATTCCATAACCTAATATGCAATCCTAAAGAAAACCTTCGGAATTGATCCATTACTGACGCCTATCTCATGACAATTATGAATAAATTACAATGCAAAAGGAGGGATATTAAAGGAAATAATACCTACAGAGGTAATAGACCAGAAGGCTTCAATCAATAGTTAAAATTTCATTTGTACAGGATTCTTAAAGACAAAATAGAAACCGGTTGAGAAGTTTTTAAGAATATTCAGCAATTTCACATCTCTATTAAAAAATACGCTGATTAATGTATAATAATGTTTATCTATTAAAAATGGCAAGGAAAATACAATATATGACGGTCATTATTCGGAGAATAAAATATATTTATTCTGAAAATTATTCATAAATGTAACTTAAAAATGGTGAAGTAAAAAGGATGTAAATGTAAATACACATGGAGTATGGAAGGGGACCACTCACATCCACAGTATTTCTCCATTATTCTATATATATATATATATATTGTGACTAAGAAGTAGAACAAAATTAAGTCATATAGACAATTATACAAAGTCTAAGTATCTTGAAGTATCAGGACTTGATAAAGATAAAAGTACCGAGAGTCTTTAAATGATAACGAAAAAACCCTGACTACTAATACACAAGTATTTGTTGTCAATACTAAAAACCTTAATACTGAAAAATAGGACTAATATATGTCCCTTAGGTAGACTTAATCAGTGGCATAGATGATGGCAAACTCATCGGCGGATTCGGTGTTAAGATTACATTATTAGGACTAAAAGTCTTATCAAATCTAATGTTACCAAGATAAATCTTGAATTAACAATATAAATGTAGAAGGAAAAAATAAATACCTGAATCATTTTGTAGTTGGACGGATCGCGGAAGGCTATGTGCCTATCCCTGATAAACTCAACAGCTTCCATGTTGGCTGGGGTTTCACCAATTATCAAAGAAAATGTCTGGAAAAAACAAAACACAGATTAGTCTCGTAATCTCAAAAAAACAAGTGAGAATGATGGTAACTGAAATTTATATGGATGTGTGAGTCAACACTCTATAGGCCACAAATTTCAGATTTTCTTAATGTAATTTGGGATATAGCTGATAAAATTATTATTAAAAAACCTAAGTTCGTTATTCAGCAACATCGAACCAGAAGAAATAGGAGGGATTAGTCAAGAGCGCTTTAAAAAAACTTTATTTTCAATGTAGCAGGCGAAATATTTAGTGTAGGATAACGAAACTCAACACAGGTTTGTTTAATGATAAGAGGCTTATTTCAGGAGTTACATATTTTATATGGAACGTCAATTTTTAACAATACGGACTGGAAACTGCAATTATATCTGGTTTAGTGCAATGAAACTCAAAGGGGTGCAAAGGTAGCAACTGTAATACTGAAGAATTAGCTTTGTGTCACGCCTTTTTATATCTGATACTTTTCAAGTTGCATTGGAATTACATATTTCAGCAAATAGCTCTTCTTCAGTACAGCTAATCTGAACAGAGTCTTTACCTTTTATTTTAATATAATGTAATGAAATAGTTGGACATCAAGATATTTTGTAAGCAAGAATTGTTACTAGCTAAATAATGGTCAGCATTTATGTAGCCGAGTTGTCAATCACTTCAATCTCAATGGTCCGAGGATAGATGGCATGCAAAATCCGGTAATTGTTTCCAAGTTAATTTCCTCAGTCACCATTCTCATGGCGGCAGAATTCATTTTCTTCATAAAAAAAAATAAAAAAATAAAATTTAAGTACATCAAATCACAGCCCTCCGAGTTCCAATCACCTACAAATCATTTCTACCCACTCACATGAATATCAATCCATAGCATATCGTTCAGGTGACAACAAGTAAAAAATTATATAATTCCATGAAAAATAAAGCTAAGAATTGGCTACTCTAAATAGCATAAGTAACATTTTCTTATCCAACATTTTTCTACCAAAACCATTAGGCATAAAAACAAACTTAGAATCGTACACATGAAATTTGACTACAGCCATTTTCCTGCCATTTAAGTAATATCTAAATCCGTGATAGATGTTTAATGGAGATTACATTGAATAAATTTCATTTCCAATTAAATGGAGATTCAATTGAAATGCCATGTTTGTATATCTTCTTATCAAGCTCAATCAAAAGATTTTCGTAAGGAAGATATTCAAGGTCTTCTCAATCACATTTCCGTCAGATAAAGAAATAATTAATCACTTAGTAAATATGTACAACGGTGATCGAAGAACGGCAGGTTTTAGTGAAATAGGAAGAGATAAAAGTTAGCTCTGGGAGGGATTTAAACCCGGAGCGCCAGGAATTTGAAATCCAACCGGATCCCATGAGCTACCATCATAATATTCTCATAGTTATTTGATTCTTGAAAAAGTTCATAGAATATAACGGGAAAAAATTATACATTTTAGAATGTTATTTTGGGAAAAAATTGAGGTTTTCTAATGTTAATTTTTTTTATAAACATTTCTGGGGAAGAAACATATTTATAGAATCTATAAAACATATTTACAGAAAGATTACTTTATATAGATAGGAATATCTGCCATAGCTATGCTTTTCCACCCCACTTTTCTATTCCTGCCAGTCCACAGCTAGGCTTAGTGGCCTTTATTTTAAGCTCATTTACCTCTCGGGTAAATAAGATTCCCATGCACTGTATATATATANNNNATATATATATTGGATAAAATATAGGATATCTGCTTAGTTTAAGCAGCTTCTGTGTGACGAATTTTTAAGAAGCATTTTTCCATTTTAAAAAAAATTGAAGAGTATTAATTTTACACCAATTATTTTCCCTCTTATTGCTTTATAACGCTATCAAATTGCTGATACTTCATTTGGTCTTTTTCTATACCAATCATTCCGCTCGATCGATTTCAGTTCGTCCGGTATGCCGAAGAAAGCTGGAATACCAATTTCATTTCTTTTCTTTATTTATTTTATTTTATTTATTATTTTTTTATTTATGTAATTTTTAATTGCAAGCGAAATAAAAATCGCATACAAACACATAATCTATCTAAGTAATATGAAAAAGTTTGATAATCTACAAGGGAAAAAAATAACAGTAGTCAATAGGTAAGAGAATCGGAGAAACAGACTATATAAACTAAATAAATTTATGTTAATTACATTTTAATTAAATATAAGAAAGAAATGTAATACATATTCAATTAAACATTTATATTGATTAATTCAAAATAGTGGAATTACTGGAATTTACCAAAGTAATTACTACTATTTTCTTATCATATTGGTAATAGGTTTAAAAAGTACCACAAATAAAATTAATTAAAGAATAAACAATAGGGATTGAGAGGTAAGAACTTTTAATATATTTATTACGCCTATAATTTATATATCTTCATTGCGCTACATCAAAAACAAATTTCAAACTCACACTAGATCTCCAAAAGTAAGTCATAGAAGTTGCCCAAGCTTTAGGAATTGGAAGAGGGGAGAAATCAATCTCAGGAGTTTGAAAGTAAGTTACAATAAATGGCTGAACTTTGTCCATAAATTCCTACGGATATCCAACAGAGCGGTAACTTTGGAATTTCAGTTCGTGGAAATTTCATGCTTTCTCATAATAAAACTAAAGCTTGAGAATCATGGAGAATAACCCATAAAACAATTAAATATATTTAAGAGATTAGTGCAAATTGATAGTTATAAGATCCCTCATCAATGAAATGAAATTAATGACTTATTTTTGAATAAGTACATGAACATGAAAAACTTCCATTTTGCAAGAGCTGCGAGAACCAAATCGATTCTCCACATATGTCAAAGTAGTTATTACGAAAATAAGAGCATCAATAGACAAATTTATTTTTTCAATTTACATTGAAAAAATAACATAAAGACTTCTTTAAATATTATTCCTCTGTTATAAACGTCCTACAAAACTAAATATGTTGACATACGGTAGAGAACTGCCTCTAAAACAAAATGTCTACAACTGTAGAAATCTGGGACACAGCCATTGCTTTGAACATCTAAACCACCAACCCTTTCAGACCAAATGCATTACAATACAACTTCAAATACTCCATAAAATTGTCAAAGTCCTAATTACTTAAGTTTTCTAAATTTCATAATAAAGTCCCTTAAACTTTGCCAGTGTTTTCTAAACTTTTAAATCCATTCTAGTGGACATCCATGGCGACTCAAACATGGATATGTTAGCTTTTATTGCAACACTGATTAGTGGACAATTAAAAGAACAATATACAATTTTTAGTGCAAGGGAATAGAATAAAAAATTGTTAAAATTTACATGGGATTAAATACCACAAGAAAAATAACATTTATCAAAATAATACAAAATGCATCTGTACAAATTGTAATTTAAAAAAAAAACAAAAACGAACAGATGTTATGGAATTATACATTGATAATTTAGATAAAAATTGTTGAAAGTAGATTGTATACACTGAAAAATGGTTGCCTTGCCTTACCTGACTTATTGAACAATTATGTTTCAGATATCCCCAACTCTGATTAATAAGATTTACAAACCAATTAACTAAAATCATACAATAACTATTTATTGCTTAATCTATTGAGACAAGTTTAATTACATAAGTTGGAAAGCTATGTTCTGATTAAATGAAAATTGATCTAAGCACCCTTAAATAATCACATGTGACACAAAAATGTTTCTATATTTCAGACAATATTACCAACAAGATGACATAAATATTTTCTGTGGGCGCGATATCTATAGCTAAATTATTGAGAATTCGCAAAAAGTTTTTAATGAGAATATATGAGAGGAAGTGGATATGCTAACAGTGAACATATTGCCAGTTATCGTGAACAAAAAATTAAATTTTTTAAATAACTTACAAGAGCAGGGGCTATGTTGGAAGCAATAGATCTAGGCGATTCTGCTCTATTACACCAGACCAAAGTTTTCTCCACAAAAAACGCCTGGAAGTTCGATTTATGGGGCTGAATCCACTCACGACGGGTCCAATCTATGTCGTCATATTCCACCAACAGCTGCAAAAAGAAACAGAAAACAAATTAATAAATAAAAAAAAACTCTTTTAAATATGGTTTTAGTTCAGTTAGTTACAAGAGAGGAATAAGAAATATATTATATTTTTCTTGCTAAGATCTATTAATTAAGAATAGAATGAAGTAATAATAGGAAGATATATATGAAGTACATTCCATTACAATAAACAAAGTTTTAAAATTTTCAGTTTTTACACCATTCATGGAGTTAGTGGCCAATATTTTATAATTACTCACTATAAAATATTGGCCACTAAGTCTGAGAATCATGACTTAGTAAATGAATAGTGAGATTCAGGGATAAAAATCTAAAATCCTAATTAATGGTCATTAAAAGCTAAATATAAAAAGAGTAAATATATAATAGTAGCTGTTACATAGCTTAGTAGTATTACAAGGTGCGTGCAAGGGTGTTTGTGTTTAGTCCATGTGTGAGTGGGTGTTTCCCCATTTCAATAATAAAACATATTGATGGAAATCATAGCTCCCATTATTTTAAAGTATTGCAAGTTTCTCGTTTACACTGATGCTGCTGCGAGACGGATTATTTGGGTAATCTTATTCTTTATTCTCATTTTTTTTTTTTTTTTTAAATGAGGTGGCAACAAAATAAAATGTAATATTAATAGATGTATATTAGCAAATTGAATGTTAGAGAAATTAATCAGATCAGAATAATATGGAAATAAATTAAAGCTATAATTGATTAATAAGCGGGAGAAAACAATGAAAGTAAAAGGTATGATCATTGAGTATTACTCTAGACTTTCCGGGAAAGAGAGGGGGGAAGTACTCACCACTCATAGTTAAATTCAAATTAAATTTAAAAGCATTTTAGTGTAAATATAATGTACTTTTTTTTTTTTAAATTTTATAAAATGAAATTGTACAACCATTTTGTTAATTAGTAGTAACGAAGACATTGACAATTTATCAGTTAGATCTAGATCTACCTCCCTTCGGATGAATTCCACATTTAATTTCATTAATTTATTGAACAGTTTGTAAAAATGAACTGAATTAAGGAATTTGGTTGCTTTACGTTCACTAAAGCTGATACGTTTTAAAAACGTATCAGCTATAGTGAACAATCAAGTTAAGTATCAAAATAGAAAGAACAGGTATTACTAATTCATCTACAATGTTGGTGGTATTTTTTCTCCTTTTTGAAAACTACTAAAGTGTAATATTGGGTAAAATTTACAAATTTTACACACACACACACAAA
>KZ807045.1:458496-476869 GCA_000696205.2 Oncopeltus fasciatus
GGGGGGGGGCGACCCAGAACTGTCAGAGTTGTCAGGTGCCGTCAGATCGTGGGCATCAATCCCCGGCCTGCTTCCCACTCGAGGTGAGCTCCTGCGTCAGCAGCGAACAGGATGTCCGACACGCAGGAGCCTTAGAGGACAACCGGCGTGGGGAGAGTGGGGAAAGTAGAGAGTCAGGGAAGTAATAAAACATGTAATATACTTGATATTTCATTAATATTTGTGTATTAACTTTTTGTACTGAAAATACATTGTAAAGATTTTAACAATTCCATCATATAGAATTTATAAAAGTCTCAGTTGACAAACATTGATGTAACTATGCATTAATTAGTGTTTTATTAATTATTATTGTATCTACTATTGTTTAATTAATTTATGTTAACAGCAAGTCACTGAGAACAGGTAATTATGAATGAAAATAGTGTTTAATAACCAAAAGGGAGGATAAAATAAATGAAATTATTCGGTAACTATTCTGATAATAAAAAAATGAGAATAGCTTTATCACAAAAACTATTATTTAAAAAAAATGTAATATATTATTATTAGTTGTTGTTGTTTCAATGTTAATATCATTGTTAGAGTGAAATTATGATTTTTGTATAGTGTAAATAAATTTAAACAATTAACTGGTATAATTATTTTTTATAATGTGTAGAATAGACATTTCTCGTAATAGTTAGGGCGTAATAACCTAGATGTTTATCGCCTAAACAAATGCATATCTATCTGTCTATTTACCACAAAAACAGTGTATCAGTGCTCTAGGATATATCTAATCGTAAGTGAATTGAAAGCCGAGAGTACAGATAAGGGCGCGAGTGAGAGGTTACTCCAGAAATATTTCCATCCTACTCTGTTGACGATTTAAAATAAATATCTATTTTAGAAGCAAGACCCCTCGCCAAAAACCCCGTTAGCCCTGGAAAAGCTATCCTACCAAATCCAAGGTAGTCTTTCTGTAATGTCCAAGAGCTGTACCATGAGACATACCTTGCCTCCAAAATAAAATAAAAAAAAGTAACTTGTAACTTATATTAAAATCTTAAGCTTTTAATGTAAAGAACATTTACGAAATTTAGATTGATATTTTATGAAACACAACTAGACAAAAAAAAATAAAATAACGCTCATTTGTTTCTGTAAGGAAGTAGAAACTGAGCAGATTTTGGTTAAAATCAGAAAAATTTGTGTAGTTATAATGTAAAAAAAATTATAATCCCAGGAAAGTTTTTTAATCCACATCTTTTTAACCAAAGACATCATGTTCAGGATGGCCCCAAAAAATGCAACCTTGACAGAAAAGAGGGCCATCGTCTGATTTATATTAGTTTTATACTAAATTCATTTATTAAGTTAAATAATAAAATAAAGTACAGAGTACGACGGCAAAAATTACGTCAGGCCAATATTTTGATAAATCTCTGAGGACGAAAATAGGTTCTTTTTCGCAACAAAAGTTCGTCATGAAATATATAAAGCAAAAGGAAAGTTTATTAGACCGTAGATATTGTTATTAGATGATTTTAGTTATTATTATTAGATGATTTCATATATTATTATAAGATGATTTTAGTCATGGAAATGTGAACTTAGGGACAGGACGTCCTCTATCGCCTTCATGATAGCTCTGAAGATGGCTTACAATGTAAGCCGAAACGTTGGCAGATAATCTTCTAAAAAAATACACTTACAGTAAAAGCATCTAATATATAAAGCAAAATGTGGCCAACCGTATGAAGTAGGCATTTATTTCTAATTAAAATGGAAATTAATTAGTTTCAGTGGATAATTATTTTCATCTTCTAAAAATGTTTGTTAACATCTAATAATTTTAAAGAAATGTGGTAGCATACTTTGCACCGGAAAAATGCAATTCCACACCGTGCTAATAGACTGGCGTTGGTGTATAAAATATAATTTGTACTCTAAACTACTAAGACCTTCCGATGCGATAGAATGGGCAAAACCTCCACTGAGAGGGACCTCTACAGTTACCCAAGAACCAACTCTGGTAACGGTGTTTTTTATTTTGTTTTTCACAGCGGTTCTGCTCCACGTAGTCTCTGCCCCCACCGTTCACTCCTCAACCAGCCTGAACCCCGCCAGGCCGAAGCTGCAAGGAGCTGAGTAGGTAAACACCCAGGATACTCATAGAAGACGAGCCATACATACACAACAGTTCAGGCCGAGGGGGAGATGTGTGAAGTAAGCAGATATATTAGACATGACTATTTTACAATTAATGAGAGGGAATAGAATAAAAAATCTATCTGTCCCAGCCAGCCCTCGAACCTGGGTCTCTTGCTATCCGGCATGTTTCCATTACACCACCGGGACGAGCAATATATCTTACTTCATTCCCAATATTTCAGGCCCTATCTGGCTGGGACAGATAGATTTTTTATTCTATTCCCTCTCATTAATTGTTTAAAATTTACGTGGGATAATAAACCACAACTAAATTAATATTTATAAATGAAAATTAAAAGAGTAAATAACAAGAGTCGATAAATAGCAAGACAATGTCAGCTTCTTCGATGTTACGATGTTATTCGTCTTTTTCATGGGTTAGGCTCTCGCTAGTGAGTTGGGAATTTAATAAGTTATCTGGCTCGTCCCGGTGGTGTAATGGAAACATTCCGGCCCGGCAAGCAGGAGATCCGGGTTCGAGTCCTGGCTGGGACAGATAGATTTTTTATTCTATTCCCTCGCATTAATTGTTTAAAGTTCTTTAGGNGTCAATGGTTTCACCTGGACTCGCTCATACCTACGGGTAAAAGGGTCGTTATTAGCTAGTCTACATAAACATTACAGCTCCCAAATAGCAATGGACTTCTAATCAAATAGCAATAATTCACAACCTATTGTTAGGGGCTACGGGTCACTAATAATTAAAGAACAGAAATAAATACAAATTATTTATTATCACGAATAGTAAAATATACTAATTACAATATAACCATGGAATCTACTGCCCTTACTTACTAATACATAAATAAAAATAAATATATAAAATTACTAATATAATAAGTGAATTAATATTTACAAGTAAATGAAATAAATTTATTTAGTAAGAGAAGTCAGAATAACTTATTAATCTCTTTCACTTACGACTGTTACTGATACTACGACCAGCCTGGGAGGCGGAACATGCGCTCTGCCACGGGAACTGCCACAGACGGAGATTGACTTATCACTGATTCGGGGGGCCGCTGGCAGGCTACTTTTAAAGCTTCCTGGAAGTTGCGAGAAGGTACTACAAGGATTCTGGAACATTCTCATCTGAAATTCCTGGTAAGCAGACTTATTTTCCTAAGACAAAGGAAGCAGCTGTTATCCTTCAATTGCCTCCCTTCCCGTGCTGGTCTGTTCCACACGCTACCTATTTCCCTAATCTTTTACACTATTGTTAAACTGAAAGAGGAAGCTAAAAAAAAAAAAAAAAAAAAATTAACAAGGAAAGGATTAATTGCAAATTTTTGCTCACAGTTTTTTTTTTTTTTTGTATAATTCCATCGCTTATAAGTCCGAGAGTCCCATTAATATGCTTTCAGCAGAGTGAATTACCCCGTTCCCAGGCTGTCAATCTATTACTGTAAGAGTGAGAGATCGACTGATAAGCTGGGAAGAGAGTCCTTGTCAATATGGTTTTTTTTCGTTCGTCATTTTGTAAGTCTACCCCCTCCCCCATCCTTATACACTCTTTCAACCATTAACAATGTAACTCTTTGTAAAGAAAAAGTTAAATACACTATTTTAATATCTATTTCATTAAATTTTGAGGGAAAAAGACTTCCAGTTAGTTCTGAGTCGTTAACCATGAGCAGAGTTTTTCATACAGTCATTGACAGGTATGTGAAAGAATAAATATTTTCATAATTTGAGTTTAATTTAATTATTTATAAGTTTCAAAAAATATATATTTAACACATACAAATATCGTTATTGTTTTAGAAGTGGGGAATGGGCCACATGTTTGACTTCTAAAGAAGAAACTGGACTGATAATAGTTCATATGGAATTATCTGTAAGTGCTGGTGTACGAGCGTGAGCAGAGACAGACCTCGAACCCCGTTCCCACCTGAGGGGTAGTTCTGTAGTGCGTGGCAGAGGGGATAGCTGGTAGGGGTAAGTCTAATACTGTCAGACTTTGCTCATACAAAGTCCACACGGGCAAATTCCCAGAGAGAGAGGCTGTAGGCTCGATCCTGCATGGCCCAAGGTGAGACAACACCGCCCCTACTTCGCGGGCTAACCTAGATTCCCATACTCTGTCCCACTTTCCTCTCCCTCTTGCCTTACCTTATCTCGTCCCCGACAAACAACACCCCACGTAAATATAGCTCTTTCTCCGCATAGCTTACTTTCATATTGCGAATATATCACTGTCCGCCATAACCGTATTGTGTTCATCAATCTATTTAAACGTATCATTGCTACCATATATACATGAGAGAAATTAGTCAGGGTTTCAGCCATGGTCAGAAAAATAAAATACACCAAAATTATCAGTTAGAACTAAACTGAGTTTTAGTTCTGTACTCTGAGATGTGATAATAAACGTCCCTCGGAGATCTCTCCACACGTCACTATCACCCTGATGATGACTTACAAGTTAAGTCGAAACGCTGGCAATAATAAAATAATTACCCAATAATTTTGGAGTATATTATTTATCTTATCCTAGTCGAAACACTGACTAATTTCTCCAGCATAACACTCGAAGGCCATGTTATAATATATAATTATATCAACGGCATAGAAAATAAGAGTATCTACTATTAGTTCCTATTTATATCATTTTATAAGATTTTTTATAAATCCTAGCTCCAAAAGCAAAATTACAATAAATGTTTAACTTTCTTGATCGGTATAACTGAATCATAGAATTACCTTGCAGTAAGCATAAAATTGTTTTGCTTTTTTAAAATTAAAAATAATAGTAACAGTGCTTCCCTCAGTTACACGTAAACCCCAAATCATTCACCCACACATATAAGCTCGTATGTCTTGAATTACGCCAAAAATATTTATAATAATGAAGCTTCACACGTACGTAACTAGTAGATTTTTGTATCTACTTATAAATAGATAAAAGTCTCTCGCGTTCGCAATTTTTGAGTTTTGAAATAATCAAATTAATTTCGGAAATTAATCTTCCTTTATCAAATCGTTGGATGATGATGGGTGAAAATGTTCTGATAGAGGAAAGGGGTGGAGGACCAAAATTTAAAATCGTACTATCATCGTTACTATTAGCGATAAAAAAAAACAAACAACAAAAACAACAGTCAAATAGCTGTAAAAATAATTTTTTTCACTTTCATATTCAATAAAATTTAAAAATAAATAAATTATTTAAAAATACCGCATGTTAAGAAAGAAATTTCATAATGTAATTTTAAGTGTTGGGCGGGACCTCTAAATTAAGAAATTGAAAAAAAATTTAGGCTTTTCATAGCCAGTCCTTAAAATTATTCATTTTTGTTGGGGATTTAGAGGGGAGCAAAATTTATAACCGTAAATCTTGGTTGTTATTTTAGTAATGACAATTTTTCTATAATATAATAGATGTATAATATAATTTTCTATTCTATAAATCTAATACAACATTTAAGTTCAACAATTGTTTAACAAAAAAACATATTAAGGAAGACATTAACGTACGTAGCTAAGTATGGTGAGTATTTCTCGAAATCTAAACTTAAGCTGTCTTAATTATTACATTCATTATACACTACGGCATGTAAATTAAACTTCCACATTTAGTCTTATTTATATTTGTTGTAAAGGGAATCTGATCAGGTCCTTCGTGACGGAAAATTTAAACTTTTTATTTTAAAATGTTGAATTATTTAATTTTAAACTGGAATCAAATGTTGGGAAGAAGGGAGGGTATAAAAGAGGATTGTAATATTGATATATTTGATTTTAGAGCCTATAACTGGAATATTTTTTAAATGGACTTAGTTAAGGCTCAGGGAAGCAACATTTTTTATCTGATGTTCTTATGTTTTATACTCTTATTTCATAGTAATAGTATTTTTATACCCTTGAAATGTTCATATCTCATTACATTTCCGAGTTTATAAATGCTTATCATCGTTCCGTACTCTGAAAAAGACTAAATGAATAAATGATGGTACACGATCCCATAGAAAAAGGCAACGACTAAACAATTAAAGATAGGGAATAGAATAAAAAAATCTATCTGTCCCAGCCAGGTATCGAACCTGGATCTCCTGCTATCCGGGCCGGTGTTTTATTCTATTCCCTCTCATTAATTGTTTAAAATTTATGTGGGATAAAAAAACCACAACCAAATAAAATATTTGCAACGACTAAATATTTATACGTCTAGTAAAGTAATTTATATTACAAGGAATAATTTTACAATGCCATCACGAATGAAAACACACTGAATCTATTTTGCACACTTTTGTTGTAATGGAGAGTTGGTATTGGCTAAGGACGAGATAGCCTCCCTTTATGATGACGAGAGAGGACCCATTGACGAGCACTACCCCCTTGAAGAACGCCGCGTGGGTTACCCTCGGCTAGATGCTGGTCTCACTGGGCGGGCTAGGTGGGTCGCCCGTTAGGGGGAAGGAATTCGGTGGGGGCCCGGTTCGGTGACCGCTACACACAACCTGCTCTTCCTACTCCCAGGCTCCTCCACCATATCTCCTCTGCCTCGCCCCTTATCTACCAAGACTCCACTTACATCCCTCACAATTATTCCTTCGTTAGAACCCACACAAGAACTCCATCAACTAAGCAGGTTTCCCAAAATATGATTAAGATGGACTTAATTAGTTTCAATTAGTGAATATTTCCTAAACTACTATCTGAAAAATGTATTAGGGCATACTTTTTTTTTCTTTAAACCTTTATTTACATATTACATTCTGTGAAAAAAAAAAAATAAAAATAAAAAATTGTAATTTGATTAAAATTAATAGTAAAAAAATACATTAATGACAATTAGAAGAAGAAAGAAGGTGACCAGTGACACCACTCAAATTATTTACAAACTATGTCCCCAGGAGGTAGCGGGGCCATCTTCGTTTGAGTCGACGGGGAGGGTTATAGGGGTTGGAGTTGGAAGACAAGGTCTGTGCTAGTGGATAAGGATGGAATGGCAGTTTACTGTGGAAAAGGTTGAAGCGGGAAGAAATTAGATCCTGAACAAAAGGAATATTAAAATCGTGGTGAAGGGAGGAATTGGATACGTAATAGAGAACATTTGCGATTATTCGGAGGGTTTTGGATTGAAAGGACTGGATTCGTTGGATGTTGGAAGGCTTGGCGGCACTATGGTTTAAATAAATTAAACAAATTTATTTTATACGTGTCATATTCCATCAATATACTCAAACTGCATTTTAATTTATACTTTCTTTCCTTCTCGCCCAATTTACAGTCGTTAACGGACTGACCCTACGAGACGAAACTTGTCAATATGAAACCATGAAAGTACACATACATGGCTCACAGTTGGTGAACGCGTATTTAAAATTTTGAAATAAATGTTTTGGGGCTCAAACTTAAATGGGATTAATAAGGAAGATATAGAATTTATTTAAATGATTTTCGAATTTGTATCTTGGTATCAACTTGATGTTTAAAAAATAAAATTTAAGTGTCAATAAAGCCAATCTAGTAAAATAACTTCAATTACATATTATAAAATCGGGAAAATAATGAAAGCAAAAAGAAAATTTTGCAGTTAACTATCTAAAGTAAACTAATTGAATTCAAAGAATAAGGTAAAATATTTAAGAATTGAAAGAGGTCAAAGGTAGGAACTATCATAGTGCTATCTGTGATTGTAAACTTTACATTTTTAAATAATACGTACGCCGAGAGTAAAAATACTCCGTTGGGATTACGTGGGCGGACGGTGGGGAGCTTCAGGATTCGGCAGCTCCCACAGATCGATGTGCTGTGGTCGGAGTATACCCTCTACCCTACTACACATTCCACATTCTACAGCCGACTAGGGACACGTGTCTAGCTCAAGCTACACCTCAGCCTGGAAGAAAAGGAACCAGTCCTGTAGAAATTCTTCTCTTCATCTGCTTAAGGCAGCCGGCATGATCAGGAACTGTCTGCAGGCCCACCTCGTTGCAACAAGATAAATCTGATAAAATTTATCACTGATAAAGGTTTTTTAGTTATCGCTTCCAAACGGGAGGCTGTTGGGTAGACAGAATTTACTCACAGCAGACTAAGAGTATGCGATTCTCAAACCAGCTTACTACAAATGTTGAATGTGAACGCATTACCGTGGATCAGTATAAATAATGCCCAAAAAGTTTCACAGTCTAGCATATATCCAAAGACTGCAATTTTAATGTGATTACAAACGCCAAATGTAGTCTCAATTAAATTTTACATAAACGCGACTGATAAATAGGTATTCCAACCTTAATTTCCATAAAGAACCAAAGATAATAATTTTGTCACCCCCCCCCCCCAACCATTTAAGAATCTAGTTCTAAATTCGATAATTTGGAGAACAGTACACACCACAAAACTAGAGGAAGCAGAGAGAATACATAGGAGGAAAATAATTTAAAAAATACATAATGATTAATAAATACCTCAAATTAATATAAATATAGAAAATAACGAACAACCTGCAGATAGCCCCTCCCTTCATGACCCTAAGTGGTTGAAAGGGAGCCTTACACTAATGTATAAAGTAATGGGAATAATAAATATTATGATTCTAATTGACATTTATGCCTAAAAGGACGTACTTTCATAAATGAATATTTATGTATATAAAAACTGATAGGTAGATGATACACACTATCTCTACACCCCTAAACAGCTTAAATGTTAATATTCTTCTAGCCTATAAGGAAGGTGGAATTAATTAGATGATTTACAACTTTTGGTGTAATGCGCGCATATTCTGTACACGTGATTATAGCAATTATTTAACCTCTCCGTGATGAAACAGGGGTGGTCTTTCCCAGTCCTATACCAGTCAGGTAGATTATTACTTGACAAAGAAGAACATTAATTTAAGGGGACTAAAAAAAAATGAAACATTAATGTATTACTTATTAAAGAGTTCGATACCATTAAAGTAATTACTATAAAGTAAATGGGTTTTGCACCACATACTCCATCCTGCCAGTCCCTGCTTGACTGATTACCAGTCCGCCCAGGCCTAATGATTGACGATGCCTCTCTTCCTCATCTCAAGTCGCCAAAATATTAATCAGAGTAGTTTTGTTGGTTGACACCCTCCGTACTATAGGCACCTTTCTCAATGGCAGCCGAATTTATTATCCCGCTTCTCGTGTACAAAACCTATTTGGTGATATTGACAACTTTCAAACATTTCCTTACAACTATTAGACTTTTTTTTTTTTTGTTGGGGTTCGGTCAAGGTAGACACCCCCCCCCCCCCCCCCAAAAAATACTAATTTAAAAAAAGTATATTTTTTAAAAAGATTATCTGCCAACGTTTCGGCTTAAATTGTAAGCCATCTTCAGGGCTAATATGAAGACGAGATAGGACGTCCTGTCCGTAAGTTCACATTTCCATGACCTCATATACTCATGGAAATGTGATCTTAGGGACAGGACGTCCTCTCTCGTCTTCATGATAGGCATGTGTGCCCTGAAGATGGCTTACAATGTAAGCCGAAAAGTTGGCAGATTATTTTTTTTTTTTTAAATACAATTTTTTTTAATTTGTATTTTTTTGGATCTACCTTGACTGAACCCTAACTAAAATCATCTAATAATAATATCTACGGTAAAAAAAACTCTTCTTTTTCCTTAGAACCTTTCTTTGGAGCTTTTATTTTTTTCAGCTCTAACAGTTTGTTTTCTTCCAAATTGATGTAGATAAAGGAAGAATCATTGAAAAATGTACTGTAAATGGATCTGAGAAAATCACGAATTTGCACATATTAAATTTAGGTTTTTTGTAAGCATGATATGAAAAAAGGAATGTTAACAACCCAAAGTGCTGCTTGATCAAACGCATGGTCACCATTTTTTTTTTTTTTTTTAAATACAGGAAACAGAGATCAAGTACATTTTTATTATATCGCAAACCATTTAATCGGCTTATCAATATAGAAGTAGGACATGCAAATTATTATTTTGGCAGAGCTTATTTCCTTATACATACCAGCACTGGGATGTGAGAAAAAAGAAGCTTTCAAGATGAATAAGTATGGCTAGTTTCATCATATAATCGTTAAAGACTTTTTCGAACAAGAGCTATTATGAGCATGAGATGTCGGTTAGTCGGGCGATAAATAATTCGCAATATTTAAGAAGTATATTTAGAACAGAGGAAACAAGTAATACAGTGTGACCAGCATCTGAAGACCCCTCAGAGCTGTCCTAAAACACACAAAAGACTCTTACAGGAACTACAAAGTGTATGAAGCTCATTAGCCCGCAAGGTATTGTGTATATAGTTTCTGTTGAAGTGTTTAAAGAGTTTTTCAGAACCGCTCTTAGGGGCCTTCAGATACTGGGCACACTGCAGCAAATAAAACAATTATGACGATAGCAAAGCTGAAAGTTGTTCTTGTTCAAGTTTGTCACACAGCGTTTCGACAAGGGGACGTGTGAGATTATTCTGGTGCTCTTAAGCCACACTGAAAGGCGAGAGATGGGTCTGCGCAGTCTCTCTTTGACCTCGACCCTAATTCCTTCTCGTTAGTTTGACACACACACAAACACATGCGCTAGCAGAGCGAGGGCGACCAGCCCCCCCACCGCTACACTTACATAACAACCCAGATCTCCCTGTGTTTCTACTAACTACACCGGCCAATGTTACTAAACTAGTCAAGAAAGGGGCTCTGAAAATGTAAAACCTACTAGAGAAACCATACCAGGATGCCCCAGATTTTCACATGTATAATGAAGATTATTCATTCATTCCTTTTCATTTCTTATGCGGCCAAATTAATATTACAGTTATAATAAGTTAATATAATTTATTAACATGAGAATATTTAAAATGTTAAAGTCTCATAAAAACATACATGATTAAATATATAAAGGAATATACTCATTGAAGAATTTTGGGCCCGTTACTGTAAAAAATCCTAGAAATTATAACAGAAAAAAAGTAATGGATGTTATTTGTATGTTATAATTAAAAATATGTTTGTAATACTGTAAGAGGGAATAATAATTACACTGAATTTAGGCAGAAAAAAGATAATAAAAACACAAGAGGTTTGTTTACCATAAATTCCTGATTCTGAGCAAAGAAAAATGCAGTTACTGCGAATGCCAAGTAATCATTAGTATCCGAATTAGTCCATGAAAAGAAAATTGAAGTTGCAGGACTTTATTAATTTATAAGTGTAACTGATGAAGCATAATAGTTATTATTATTGTTCAATAATTACTTGTTAAGCAATTTTGTGTGCAAAATTTAGATTGAAAAAAGAAATATGGATTATAATGGATAAAAAGGCGTGCAGCATACAATCTAGTTGATACTCTCCTTCATTTTTCCATTTTTCCTTCGTTGCGTTTTTGGACTGGCAGGAGCGAGCAATGGAGGATCACAACAACAAAAGAACATCTGACGATGAAGAAGTGATAGGAAGAGCGGTAAACGCACCGTTCCAAAGCTCTTCCGCGGAGGATGTCAGGTTGACTGTCACACTTGCCACCTGTCAAGGCCGTGACGTCAACACAAGGTCACACAACGCCGGCTCCCGTCAGCCCCTCCCGCTAGTAGACTCATTGGGCTAACCCATTTTTTCCCACCCAAACTCTTGGTAATGGAATGACGACAGATAGGTCATTTTTTAAAAGCAGGCTTCGCAATTTCCACTCGATAGATATGAAAGAGATTTTTGAGTTGTGCACTTTAATTTTCGATGCATAAAAAAGTGTGCAGCATACAATCTAGTTTACATTATCATTTATTTTTCCAGGTTCGGTGCGTTTTTGGACTGGCAGGAGCGAGCAATGGAGGATCGTAAAAACAAAAGAACATCTGCCGAAGAAGAAGTAGATAGGAAGAGATAAGAAATCACTGGAGATTCATTATACAAAGAAAAAAAAAACAGTTTGAAGAGGACAGCTGATTAACAAAAATAACACAAGTATTAACTTTATTTAAAACCTGAAGCTTGGTAAAAATGCAGAAGGGAGGCCATGAAAAAGTGCGACCAAAGAGACTCTCCAGCGGACATGGCAGAAAGATGTGCCGTACGTATTGTTAAGCATAATGCCCATTCAGATACAAAGAAATGGGTTCCTTTGCGAGGGTTAGAGAAACTGAAGAACAATGCATTCAACGTGACCTTTGTTCATTCAACTCAATCAAGCGAGATTT
Source organism: Oncopeltus fasciatus (assembly GCA_000696205.2). NCBI lineage: Eukaryota > Metazoa > Arthropoda > Insecta > Hemiptera > Lygaeidae > Oncopeltus > Oncopeltus fasciatus. The sequence continues at coordinate 470,846 of KZ807045.1, forward strand.
TATTAGAAAATAGAATCTCTGTATGGTACACCGAATAAAATTGTTAACATTTTTTTTTTTTTTTTTTTTTGCTGGGTTAGCCTCCCTTGCAACCACTAAGAGTCATTGGAGGGAGGGGCTATCTACAGGTTGCCACCCTTTTTTAAACACCCATGGCTCAGGACAAGCTTCTATATTATAAATAAAAGATTGACCTGGGCGGGATTTGAACCCGCGGCGTCAGGATTGCGAAACCCGTACGGATCCCCTGAGCTATCCCGGCGCCCCTAATTGTTAACATTATTAATATTTGTTAACATTATTAATATTTTGCTTGATGGATACAAAAGCATCCTGTTCTACATAATGGGCTGGTGCCGAAGGAGTTGTTTGTGGATAATGGAGTCAGACAAGATTGTATCCTCCCACCTGTCCTTTTCATCTTAGTACTGGATTGTATATCGCGCTCAATTCAGAGTGGAAGAAAATGAGGAATAAAATGTTCTCTGAACAAGATGCTGGAAGACCTTGGCTTCGCTGTTAGTATCTGGATCTTCACTCATCGATTGTCAGTCATTTAAAGCTAAGCTGATGAAGCTTGAAGCCATCGGACGACAAACTGGATTAACGATCAATCCCGAGAAGCAAAAGAATTAAAGCTTAAAACACTTGAAGTTCACGAAGCCAGCGGTCAGATTGTGGAACCCATATTCTAAAATATAAAACCAAATGAACTATGCATTGCAAAGCCTTAAGGGAATTTATTATTAGTTGAGATAAGATGTGAAAATGGTTGGGTGCAGTGAGAGACCAAAATTTATAATCGTAATATCTTCTCATTTATTTGAGCTGTGAAAAACTTCATGGAACACCGGAGGTCGGAGGAACAATTTTCTAAAGATTATATTCTTAACATTTTCATTGAAAACCGTTTGTTAATGAAGAAATTTACCAAAGTAACTCCAAAGTAAGTAAGTCAAAAGCAAGCAACGCATATAGTTGACATATACATTTCACATTCATTACTCTTTTCTTTTTTTTATAGCAATCTTTAACGAAACATGGAAAAACTGCTTAAATAACAAAGCTCCTGAGTGACGGACATATTTTTTTTTTTTTTTTTTTCACATGACAAGAAAAATTAAATCTCGTTTTTATGTGTTTTGATATTTAAACTAAACGTAAAAAGAAGATGAAAAATCTAAGGGAAGTTATAGGGGCTTTAATAAAGGTGTCAGGCCCTCAGGTACTTGGAAAAAACCATAAAATACTTTTAATTTATTATCCAAGAAAATAAAATATTGCAATCTATCTATAAAATCAAATTTATAACACCCCTCCCACAATTTCATGTTTTACGATTCTGAAAAACGAACAATAAACAGTACGAATTTATCGGGATTTGCTGAACCGATTATAATGAATCCTAAATTGGGATTTAGGTTCTATGCTTCTCGGGGGTGGGGGGGAGGGGGGGGGCTAATTTTATATAAGAACCATTAATTAAATATAAGGACGTGAAACTGAGGGTAAAAACTTTAAAGATTAACGTTAACAGCCATATGGTTATTATTGAACAGGTGTGGGTGCCTCTTTGACAAATACATTTTGTTCTCTTAACATTTTTTCGTTCACCAAATGCCACTCTGTAATGAAACGGTGTTTGTTAGGGAAGGAGGGGATCGAAGAATACATAATTAAACTACCTAATAACATTATTTATTTTACGTGATAGAGTCCTATATGAAATTTCTTTGGCGTCTACCATGTGAAAAGGAATGTGTCAAATAGCGAATAGAGGAAGTCTAAAATATAGAATCATAATATCATACATGTTACTTAAGCTACCTACATGTTTATGCTCTACAAGATGTTTGGGAAAAACGTTTATTAGACAAGAGATTGAACTGCTTTAGCTGAGCGCTTCCCCTACACTTTCTACTAGGCAAGTAGAAGTGTGTCCTACTTTTTGCGTTCATTATACACACTCCGGCTTGAAAGACAAATTTTATCATTTACTCTTATTTGTATCCATCTTCAGTGAAACAAGGGAAATCAGCTTTGATTACGCAGCTCCTGTGCAGTTAAATCCGCTTACACTTTTGCTGTTCCACTCCGGAGTGGGCCAAAACGAATCAGAATATTTATTTATTTTAATTTTTTTTAAAAGCTAAAACAAACAGGAAAATATACTAGATTCAATAAATTAAGGCAGAAAAAAAAAGAGTAAATCCGTCGGCTGGATGTTAGAGAGTAGGAAGCGTTCGGGGTGAATGGCCTGAGAACTCCAAGAGGATACCCTGGGCCTGCCCAGGACCTGTCACACTGTTAGCTCTCCAAGCCACCCTCTCACGTGTGGCCACGAACTCAGCCTTCTTCACACTTTAGGGGGATTCAGAAAGAAGGAGCTAATGATCTTGGTCATGCAACTCTCCTCGCATAAGCCAATTTATATTGCAAGGACAACTGAAACATTATTAAAACTGTGCAATAGTCATATAGAATATAAATAACTATAAAAAGTAATTAAAAAAAAAAAAACTATAAGAATGGAAGAAGTAAGGAATTTAATTCATAAACTATGAGATTGTGAAATTGTAAGTTGGTTTCACAATATGTGCTACATAGAATAACATTTAAAGAACCCAAAGCATACTGCTTAGATTTGATACCGTAAATACTTCATACAACACAAAAGAACAAAAAAAGGGACAATTTTAAATTTTTTCCCTTATTACAGAACATGGTTGACTATTAGGGTAGAACAAAAACTTAAATACCAAGTCTGACATCTTAATTTTTTATGAAGATGAATTGAGTACATTCACATGATCTACTAGGCCAATACACATTGAAAATATACTAAACAGTAGCATGCTAAAGTGATATACGATATTGTAAATAATTTTGATATTATAAAATAAATAAAATACAATTTTTATTTTCCGGAAAATATTACAGTTAATATGACACGTAGGGAAATTAGTAGTATAGAGGAAACATTTAGCTACCCTGGGTTGATTAGGCCACTATAACGCGGTTAAATTTCGAGAATTGTGTTATTTTTTTCGGAAATACGGTTTAACGCAAGGACAGAACTCAAAGAATGAAGAGAGCTGGCCTAAGACGGTGACATTGATGTCACGAAATGGATAACAGTTCCGGAATCGTCCATACTCCTGTTTATTCAGCCAAATAATCGAATTTTCCTTGCAGTTGCGACCTTCCTCATAAGCATTCCTCTTAACATAATAATATTTTACAGTTTGATTGCAATACTCTAAAAAATAAAATAAAATAAAAAAAATAAAAAATGAAAAATTACAATGGCATGAAGAGAGAAGGTGTCTAAATACACCACATCTTAATAAGGATTTTTTATTAATTTTGTTTGATTCAAAGCAATAGCCATAAATACATTTATCCAATTTAAAAAAATAAATTTTCTGAATTTATTTAAATTTGAAGTAACCTAATTAATCTCTTACTGAATAGAACCGATATTCATTTATGTAGAGCCAAATATAACCTATGGCGACGACCATTCAATGTACTAAAGTTGTAACTAAGGTGTTTTTTGAAGAAAAAAAAAAATACTTTAACAGAACAAAAATGAATTACGCAATGAACATAAATAGGACATAGGTTTACTAAAAGCAGTTGTATGTTAAATGTAACCTCTTTTGGTGATAACGAGATAAGCCGAAGAAGATAAGGGGAAAAAGCGGGTTGGGGAGGTCGGCCAACACGTGGCTCACTTAATTCAATCATGAGCAGTTAAAGGGAAGGGGGCTAATTAAGGGAAGAAGCCCCTCTAAGAAGGCTGATAAGGGAGGGTGGGCGGTGATAAGAGCCGGGGAGGACTACGTGTGGAGCTGGCGGGTGACGATGGCCGCCCCTAGAGGAGAAGAGGCTTCGATCCGGCTCCCACTAAGGCTCACCCTCCCGCTAAGTCCACCTAGCGCGCCCCGCCAACCCACCGTCCCTGTCGGATCTCACATACACACATCCCACATTCCCAGCGCTACAAACACAATTGCTACATAAAAAATTGCCATTAATTTTCATTAATACATAATCAGTATTATTAACAAAGAAGAATGTTGATTTTCCCACTCTGGGTTTATTTATTCATTTATTTTGTAAATCAAGAAAGCTCATAATAAAGTAATGTTGTTCTATCACCGAATTATGACGACATGAAGACCTCAAATCGGGCAAGTTTATAAACTTCAAAAAATAGACATGAGCTTGACTATTAACTGGAGATTTTTAACTTTTAATTGAGCTCAATGACAAAATATGGAATACTTAAAAATAAGAAAATAAAGAAATGCATCGTTCATGAATATTTCAGTTTGGTTTGAACATTTAAAAAGGATGCATAAAATTTAGTTTCGTTATTTTTAAAATTACGGATATAAGTTTAAAATAATAGATATGCATCGGTATATATTAATTTTATAAATGCACAAGCGCACGGGCACACGCTAAATTTGGAACGGACCATGTTTCAGCTTCCTCAATGATGATGAGTTATTTATTCATTTATTTTTATTTGTGAAAGAGTTTTAAACGTCTGCCATACTACCTAAATGAATAGCTTGATTTCCACACTCCTAAATATGTAATATGTAAAGCCGGGACTTTTATACTGACCATAGAACATGGCTTACCTACTAAAATTAGGTTGGGAATATTAGTGTAAAGTAAACATATTTTAAAATACAGTAAACATTTAAAAATCAAGAAACCTCAAAGAACAGAACGCTATTTATTATATCAACGCTACCCTACTAAAGTGAACAACAAAAAATCGAAAATCAATTTATAGGAATTCTCCTTATATCCCAACAAATATATAAAAATAAACAAAATATTAATTAAAAATTTATAAAGTTTTTAAAAGAGTTAAAAACTTATATATTTTTATTGATCTGATAATAAGTCGTTTTAAATTCATTGGAGTTGTCAGGATTCAAAATTTACAAAAAAAAACAACAAAAAAACAACACTTTTCTACTGCTAGGAGTAGGATAGTACCATTTAAGGAGATTCATGGAGAATTGATGAAGGAAAAAATGAGAAATGCCATATTTACTTAAAGTTTTAATAAAACAGAGCGGTTTTTTATAACTCATAAAATGGGAATTGAACACATGAATCTTGTACCTCATGATTCCGACCAATCCTCCAATTTATTTACAATGAGAAAGTTTAATTTATCTGAGGTTTGAGAAAGAAAGTTTATGCAGTACTTTTCCAGAAATACCACTTCCTTTGAGTTTACTTAAATAAATAAAGTTTTTTTTTTTATTATGCTCTTCTCTAAATTATCCCTCTTCCTCCTACGGTTTCTATCGTTCTAACAGTAATTATTATCTATTAGAGAGCAAAAATGAGGGGACAGGCAGATAGTTCGTCCTGAAGATGACGGTGTGACCGGCCAAAAATACAGTATTCAAAACCCGGAGGACATTTTTGTATGATTTACTAATAACGAGAAATCCATTAAACTCCTCGTCGCTTTTGATAAAAATGGAATTATTTGTGGAACCCAAACAAAACCATTCCCGCTACAGGCCATACAGGCTCAATCGAACCGCAGCACAACGGACAAGGTGTGTGGTTGGTATCACGTTCTGATTGCCTGATTTCTTTAAAATTAAATCAAGAATTTTACAGGATTTGGGCTCTCATACCAGGAATCCTTTGGTCCATGACAAACGGAAGTACAAAATAAAAGGAAAACTAAATTTTCACAAAAAGGATTTTTGAACCCGGGAGCCTAAGCTCAGATGTCCAATGCCCTAATCACTGGAGCATATAATTAAATGCGAATGTTCATTTATCTTAAGAAATATATTAATTTTATTTCACAAGTGGAAGCGGGAGTTCCACAAGGTAGTGTGCTTGGCCCCATCCTTTACATCCTATACACTGCCGAAATCCCGACACATCCTAACACACTCCTAGCAACCTTTGCAGATGACCAAGCAATCCTTTCTACCGATGCGGACTCACTTACTGCCAGACAAAATCTCC
>KZ807045.1:500321-531967 GCA_000696205.2 Oncopeltus fasciatus
AAAAAAAAAAAAAAAAAAAAAAAAAAAAAAAAAAAAAAAAAAAAAAAAAAAAAAAAAACTTCCAGGAAAAGATAAAATAAATGCAGAATTAAGCACATAAAAAAATTAACTGCGTAGTGGAATGAAACCGGTCGCTATAACCTTGGCTATATCTATGACACAAGTACATCAGAACGATATTTACTCATAAAGCCATAAAATAATTACCTTTATTGAATTAACGCTTGCGCAACTGTCACTTATATCAAATCAAGGGAATAAAACTCTAAATATTAAGGTTGGTTACTTACCAACAAAGAATTATATATAATAAAAAAAATACACAGGCCAATGTTTAGATTTTCAGGGGATTTACTTATGACTAAATAAGGTGTGCTAGCGAGAGATCCTTTTCATGTCATATACATATGGTATATTCCTGCCTGAGGATGACAATGATCACCGAAAAAGAAATAATCTGAGCCAGGATATAAGGCAAAATGGAATTTTCTTCAGGCTATAACAGCAGAGAATCGAATTATATAAGACGGAATGAAGGACTAGCAGAACAAGTTCAGGCTTGCAACTATCAATTGTGATAAGGATAAGGAGTCTTACTTTCAGATTTGGAAGTTTCATTTACTAAACTTTTTATTGAAGAAAGACACAATCCCGGACTCTTGAGAACAAGAGTGTATATTTATATATAGAGCAGCTGAGGGATATGGGGCACACACTAGGATATCCCCAGGTTCGATAACCGGGCAAGTTTCTGTTGAAACATAAAGCCTGTCCAGAACCATGGATGTTTAGAATGGAATGACTACCTGCAAACAACCTCTTTCACTAAGACCCTAAACGGCTGAGAGGATTAAAGATAAGATAGGCATTGATAACAGTAATAACTAATTTGAGCTTATAAGGTTAAAGGGAAAACTAAGAGTAAAAATTTACTAAGGACGCGGTCGTTAGGCTGCCTCTAAACCGACTATGAAGAATAGGAGATGGAGAGCTCAACCTTCCAAGATACATTCTTAAATATCATGAAAAACATAAATTTAAAAAATTTGTTGTTCACATATTATATTCGTACATTATTTGTATGTTAAAAATAAACATTAGAGAAAGAAAAGTCACGAGTGGACACACGTTTCTATTTTTATTTCAAGAATTAATTTGCAATATTATATTAACTCAGAAAATTGTTCCTTATTTAAAATAAACATAAAAGTGTATGTAGGGATATGTGTAAAAACACACACACACACACACAAATACAAGCACATACAAATATTAATGATTCCTGTTTTTGAAACCAGAAGAATATATATAGATATATATATTTTAGAAAATGTTTGACATTCATGTCATCAATAGCACAATTTTCCTAAGAAAATCACCTAAATTCAATTAGCAAAGAATTATCAGAGTATACTAAACGTATGGGCTAAGAAAATAGCATAACAAAAATAGAAAACAGTTGTTTTTCTAATGGATTTGATAAGTTTAAACAATTGGATTGTTGATTCTTTATGACGAAAAAGCATCAATTTAAATGGAATATTTCAATTTTTATTAGTTAAATTCAAGAAGAAAATTTATTTAAATTAAATAATAAAAATGTATTTATTTCTTGTGCTTTTCGCCTGAATCCCATCAATAAAAACCATAGACCAGAGAAGCAGATGGTTCAGGTGTCTCAGTTCTGATAATGGGTTCAAGGATTCTGTCAGGAACAGTTAGTAAGGGAAGTATTAAGAATATTTATTTTGGTATTTTAAAGAGGACAACTTAAGTAACCCTTTCAGTTCTGTCAGAATTCATTTTTAGCAAAATTATTTGCAATATTATACGGATTTTAATTGATATTTTTTCAAATAAAATTATGTCTGTCATCTTCTCCTGGGCCTAAACATGTCTCTTCTTCTTCTGCGCTTGAAGGATTAGCCCTAGCAGGCTGCTCCACCTTCGTGTTTATCATAACTCCTGGGTCTACCCACATCTCTTCTGCTCTTGAAGGATTAGGCTCGCAGCCTACTCCGCCTTTAATGTTTCCTGATGGTTAGAAGTGTATTCTTGTTTCAGAAAACTACATCATCGCTCATTCTTTTAATATGTCCATTTTAATGAGTTCTTATGTATTCATTAGGAATATGTACTATTCATTTCTTATTTGGTCTCTTATTCAGCAAGCTTTCGCAGAGAATATCATAGTATAGTAATTGGCTTCCGTAGGTATTACAACTTACCTTTATATATCTATTTTTATATGGGGACTAGAATAGAAACAGTGAACTACTCTAAAAGCCGAAGAATAAATATAACAGTATGATTTCAGAATGAGTTATAAAAATAAATAAAACTTTATACATAAAGTATATATAGAAAATGAAACACACGGGGCTACGATATGTAGCAATCATGAACAGGTTGGATAGAGAGTGCAGTGCACACACAAAAAGAAAAATCACAACTTCTCACTGATGAAGGGCAAGAGATCCCAGAAAATTTTGCTCCTTGTGATTTTTTCTTTTTGTGTGTGCACTACAATCTCTATCCCACCTGTTCTTGATTGCTATATATATATGACTTTATAGATTAAAGAAACTTTCCATTGACTGTCATTTTTTATTTAATTTGGCTTAGGAGTGTAAAAAGCCAAAATATTAACAGCTTTAAGTAAATGTTTCGAGATATCTTGAAGCCATTTTGAGTAAACCATTTTTGTAACTTAATTTCCTAGATTTTGTTCTGTAAATGGGTACATACCACAATTTGTGGTTCATTATTAGTTAATTTGTAGTTTCATATAATTATAGTGAATAACTTTAAACTATACATTGATGAGAAGAAGAGCTGTGGAGAATTTTTAACTGTTAACAGAATGAAAACGTCAGATAAAGAATTATAACCTAGAAATATAAAAATATTTTTACCTAACTACTATAGTTTATGGATACTCAAATCTGGGGTTAAATATAACCTTGATCTGGTGATGGCTCCAAGTTTTTTTATTATTTACATCTGATGTAAAATTATACAAACAGTTAATAAAGAAAGAATATAGTATCTGATAACCAAATATCTGAAAAGCTAAGTTTAATAAAACTAATAGATATACACAAGGCTCATATTAAAAATGTTTGGGACTGATAAAATTGAAGCACTCAATACTAATTTCAAATGTAATGTTAAATATTTAACAAATACATTGAACTCTAATTAGCGATGGTGAAGACAATGCAAATGACACATATCCCGTAGAAATATGAAGAAAAACGCAAAATTAATATAATCCCTGAGGAAGCAGGCCACAAATTAGTAAGAGGTCACAGGGGTCATGCCAAATGTAGATACTAGTACTACGGTTGCTAACTGGTGGGCGAGCTACAGGAATTCCTGCTAGATCGGCGGAAGGAATACGCGCGCCTACCCATCTAAGGAATTTAAAGAACAAAAATGGGTCATCGATCGCTCATGAATTAAAGGGCATTCCTTTCATTTTGATGGTCAGATGCAGGAACTTATAAGTGATACTGACTAGTCATTTTTGACAAAATGAAACATTTAAGTGGCCATAAACTCGAAGAGTGTTTCTAGTAAGGTGGCCGAGGTCTAGTATTTTAATTAAACTTTTAAATAATGGATCCCTAACTCAAATTTTATTACCTAAAAGAAGACAATTGTAACCAAGAACCAAGGGCCTGATGAAAAAAAAAAAAAAAAAAAAGATCATTCGTGGTTTCGGAGTGAAATAGGTAACACAAGCGAAAACGGTGTCAATCAATATATCAGCTGGATCATTATGAGCACGCAACCATTCAGTCATGAAATAGGAGTAGAGAAGAGTGGGAGGTTAGAGGAACAATCAAAATGACGATCAACTCTCTAAAGAACAATTTCATGAATTTATACAAGAATTATCTTCGACAAATAAATAAAAAGTGAAGAAATATTTTTTTAGATGTTAACTATATCCGAAATATGCGTGAGACATCACATGGGTAATAAAAACATTAAATATAAACCAAGAGTACAGAAATATCGCAAAAACTGCATGAATTTAATTCAAAGGCATGATGTAAACTTTACTACTAGAAACAAATTATCCAGTTTAATTAATTAAATAATTATAAACGCTTATCTTCTTAATATAATAGACAAAGAGAGTACTTTTTTTTTTGTATTTATATAAGTTTTGAAAATTAATCTCAATTCATTATTTTTAGGTATTAAAAAAAATTTGTATGATCTTACACTAAATAAAATTCAGATTTAATTTTTATTTGTTTAGTTGCATACACTGCAAGGGAGGCAATTTCAAAACGGGCTCTGATAATATGCTTTGATAAAGTGACATATGTTTCTGAGGCTTTATAAATGCTTATAAGTACAAGTACTATTCAAAATTACCTTCTTATATAATTAGTATGCACTAAATTCTACCTGCAATTCCTTATGTGTGTTATCCTTGTGGGTTGCAGCTCGAATAACTCCAGCCCTCCAACACCACTCACTGATTTTTGACAATTTCAATTTTCCATAACCACTCACTGATAGAAATCTCTTACCAACCAACTCTTCGCGGATTTTAAAAGACATTTTGTTTTCTATAATATTTTGTCATGTAAAAAAAAAAAAAAAAAAAGAAAGAAAAAACAATGAAAAACACTTCAGGATCCTTTTCGAACACAGTGGGAACAGTTAGCGAAAAAAGTTTTTTTTTTTTTTTAACCGCAAATCCTCTTCTCTCTAAAGAACACAGACACTAGATTTTGACACTCCGTCGGGGACGCACAACCGTTGCTTTGTGGGACCTACATTCGGCCGTGCGCGCGCTCTCCCCTCCCCTCTCTACTATCGGTCCCCCTCCACGGCCACAAGGGTCACGTGACCAAAACAAAATACGTCATGCAGTGATCCAAGATGGTCGCTCCTGTGAGCGCAGTGTAGTTTCAGTGCTCGGTAAATAAGGTTCTAAAAGAATACTAAATCGAATCTCACTTCTTCAGTATTTTAGCTTTTAAGTTCAAAATGATATCTGCTTTAATCTCTCGTTTGGTAATGTGAGTATTGCTTTTGTTTCTGCTCTAATCTTACTTGTGATCTTTGACCGACCGTTGGTTTCAACAGCTGATGCTATTCTTGTCTTTTATAAGACTCTTTGTTCTCGACTATGATCCTTGTAGAGTTAACAATTATTTGTTGATATAAGCACTTTACTTGTATCATTGTGATTACTCCATTATTTATAGTTTCAAAAGTTTTGACATCATAACCTCATAATACCATTAACTGTTTTCAACAAGTTTTCTTCGTTCCACGACTTTATTTGGTTCTACTTTTACTTATATTGTTTTATACATAATTAAATTTAGTTGTTTAAATTAGATAATTTCATGTTAGTTTATATTCGGTGTTATTCATTTTAACAAAATATTTTATGGAAAGAACGATTTTTGTTCCTAATATAAACATTTTTTTTTTTTTTACAGTAAAGTTGACAGTTTAGTTATTAAACATAACATTATTTAGTTCTTTTTTGATGATCAATTTACCCTACTAAATTTAGAAGTGTATTTTTTTTATTAGTTTATTAGTGGTGATTTATTAGTTTAGTCATTTATTACACAAGTATTTTTTTTCTTCAAAATTTTAAATTATCTTTACATAGAAGAGATTCTGGATAATAAATTAACATCAGGCTCTAGTAGTATCTGCAATTTAAACTATGAGCCTTCATGGTTGTTGGTCATTCTTTAAAGTGTTGAGAATCAATTTTTTCCAGTTGTGGCAATTTTTAGAATGGGAACATAGCCCTAGTTATGAAATAAATGTCACCTTGGCTTCGCTCAAGATTCCTATATGACCACCTTTGTAACTTGTTAACCTTCGGGTGCACACCTGTTCAAAATTAAGCTGTAATGATTTATTTTATTTATTTTTTTTTTGTTTAATAGGCTATTGTAATAGTCCTGATAAATAGAGCAAATATTTTTGAATATTTTAACACTTAGGTTGTTATTATTATTCACCCATATTCAATGAAAGCTTAAATGTTTAAATTTTTTTTAGGAACATTAATAATAACAAAGATATTAGGGTTTTTTAACCTCTATCTCTGAACCTCTCCTACCCCTTGGATGATTTGTTTTGTTTTGTTTTTATATGTGTTGACTGAGTTTAGTTACTTTTTGAAACAACTATTAATACAAATGTGTTTACAACTAAATGTATGTTTGTTTGTTTTTTAAAGTAACCATTACAGAAGTTGTTTATTCATACAAAATATTACATTTAAACGTAGTGTATTACATATACAATGAACTCATGTTTTCTTTACAATAATTAGATATGATCAACATAATATACTTTTAAAAGGCAGGGAATTAGTACAAACTTTGTAGTGGGAAATTGTCAAAGGCGCAGTTATTATCTTAAGTCTGTAATAATAAGTATTATCTTAAAATAAACTCTGATCTGTATTTCCAGTTAGGATGTGCATCAGACTTTAATCTTGCTTCAACCTGATTTTTTCAAATCTCAATCTTATAGTTAGGAAGTACATACTTATTTCAGAGCCTTTTGATATATTCTTCCAATCTTTTTCTCATTTCTAGCAAGCTCTTCACTTAAATTCTTGATAATGTAAGACTTGAACCTCAGGATATGATATCATGAGAGAGGGATCTTTTAATGAGTGTATTGGCTTCTTCACTACCTTAGTCCCACAATATGCTCTCACACATATAAGGTGGCTCAAGAACAAATACTCTGCAGACACGTATCTTCTCGTAATATGAATATGTAGTGTTTCTTCCATGACCTTAAGCTGTTGAATAGAAGATTTATATCCTCTCGATCTGTCACTTATGATCATGTAAAAGCTATCTACCAGTGGACACTATTCTTAACACCCATGCCACTGGCCAGGCTAGCCATAAAAGCCTGCCCCGGATGGGGTTCCGCTGTTGATGATGTGTGAATGACATGTGAATTTAGTATGTGGAAATTGAGTGCAAACACATATAGCAAAACACATATATACATAGACTGCAGATCAGAGCACCCTGAGGCTTATCGATTCGCAGGGAGAGAGAGGCCGTGAGGGTCAGAGCCAGCACTAGGTACATCAACAGGCTGACACCGCCCCTACACCTGCCCGGGGGAAAAACTACAACAAGTTCCATTCCCAAACAGTTTTNCTTCATGCTCTGATTTCATTGTACCTGTAGGCATTAATTTGACATTAATATTTAATCCGGCATTGCGGCACTGGCCATTCTCTCCCTCATGTCAATGCCATTCACAACCATTGAACAACATTGTAAGAAATTACAAAATGTAAACTTATAGAATGTAACAACCAAATAAATAAATAAATATATATATAAAAAAATTTAGTAATTTCTTATCCATGTATTTCAAGAAACATTGGAACAATTTGAATGAAATTAATTTGGGTCTCATCACTTGTTTTAAAGTTCATAGTTTATGATAAAAAAATTGTTTTGTCCACATATGTGGTCTTTTCTAAAGCTTTTCTCAACATAAATAAAAGGGAAAGAGACCATTGCATGTAGTATTTGTGAAGTTAAAAAAAAAAAAAAAAATGCTACAAATTGAAAAAGGAATTGGGAATTTTCATACCAATAATGAAGGTTTACATAGTAAAATATAACAATATTTAGTTGATATTTTAATTTTCCATTGGCTATATGACACGATACAGTATACAATACTGTATAGTATTCAATTCATTTAAATATGATTTATTTTAATTAATATTTACATCTAAGCTTTATAATAACATTTTTTGGCCCACAAACCCAATTTTTAATTCTTATAAAAGTTTTATAGTTTTTTTTTTTATTAAACATGTTTTTTGAAGAAAAATTTACTTTCAGTGGTAAGTTAAAAGAAAGCTCGAGAATTATCAAGGATTTTTATACCGATAATGTTATAATTTTATAATATAACATGCTGTTTCTTATCTTCTTCAAGATGTTTTTATTTGTATAAATAGTGTAACATAATTGTGTTTTAAATCTTATAAATGTATCAATGAATATATCTCTAAAGTATTTTAATAACTTTGTAATACATTTATGATTTTTGAAATGTGTTATTTTTGTTGTTTTATTAATTTATTTTTAGCCAATTCAATGATAATGTCTAATAATAATGAACTGGAATTTCATGTTTGGTTAAAAATGAAGTAACTGATTTTTATTTATTTTGTTTGGTGAGTTGCATTGTCCCTTGTCAAGACAAAAAAGAGCTAATGGATGGAGTGATATATTTGGCATCAGCTACTGTTGGGCTGTTCCCAATATAGAACTCTACCCTCTGCTGCCTAGTATCTATTCAGTGTTCCAACTGTTGCATATTGAACATCAAACATCACTCCTTATGTCTGAAAGGCTTAAGTTAGATGTCCGTTTTACCATATTTTTAGAAAATGATGTGATAGTCATTTACATATGAAATAACACAAAAGAAAACATTCTGGATTTAAATAGATTGTTTTGGTGGTTTTCTTTATGAACCTGCTTAATTGTATCATATTGACTGTGCAACAGCTATTATTTAACAAATGTTGAAGAGTTATATTATTTGCTAAATATAAGATTTAAAGTTTTTTATTTTATTAATTTTTTTCCTACCTGCTCTTAATTTATTCATTTTTTATCTTACGTTTTCTTTCTTTCTAACCCTACAATTTACAATTTTAACATTGGTGGAGAGAAAGACTATTTTGCATTTTATTTTGTCTTAATTAGCTTAGCAGCTTTCAGGATCAATGAAGGTGCACATCTCGATAGGGCCAGTATGCTATGTAACTGATGTATTCTTTCTAAGGCTAGACATCAACTGTCTCAGCTATCATCAATCCTAAAAGCTTCTTAGCTTATTAAAAACAAAATTAAGTGTGAAGTAGTTCCTCTCTCCCATTAAGTAAAAGTTAAAACTAACAACAGTACAGGAAAGTAATTGTAATTTTAAATTTAATAGATATCTCCATGCCTTGAGAGAGCTGATATTTTTTAAAATAAAATTCTATCAAATACATTCATGAAAATATAGCTAATATTAAAATAGATAAAGTTTTATTATGCAGAATATTTAATATTTATATGACTAAGATTTTCTGCAGTTTACATTAGTTTAAGAATAATTTAGTACAAAATATTTTGGAGTATATAGGAAATATATCAATACAGCTGTAATGGACCTTAATAATATGAAATTCACCATATGCAGTATTTTGAGGGTAATAGATTACAGATTTTTTTAAATACTTAAAATTATTTATCAATCAAAGTATGACTATTCTGTGAAATTAATTATGATTCAAGTTTCTTTCAGTCTAGAGAGGCAGAAAAATGAAAATTACTTTTTATTGTTGAAGTGATAGTTTTATTTTAATTACTTTAAATCCTCCCTATCTTGGACCCATATTACTTGTGATTTTTTCACTTATTGCTAGAAATTGTGTTAGCTTACAAATGCATGAAAGCTATAATAACAATGTATGACCTAATAATAGTTATAAATTAAAATTTAATTACTTTTTTTTACAAAGCATTGTAATTAGCCAAGTCTTCATAAAAATATTTCTCAATTGTATTGAACATGGATTTATATCTATATTTAATGAACTATAGAGTTAAATAATCTAAAGGGTTATTATGACTACCAATGAATATAGAACTATCATACCTTCTATTATCCGTCTTCATTGGTTTCTGCAAACCATTGTAACTGAATACAGACAGTGACAGTGAACACATGTATTCGGCCATGAGGATAGACAATGTCCGAAAGCGCTCGCCATCAGAAGATGCTTTGCAGAAATCAATGAAGACGGATAATAGAAGGTATGATAGTAACTATAGAGTTATTAACTTAACATAAAATTATTGTATCTATATTTTTAGGAGTAGTTGTTTTTTATGTGTTTTTTTTAGCAATTCTTAAAATTTTGAACAAAATGTTGACAGTGATCCCTATGCCTTATGAAGTCTCTTTTAAGAAAGATTTTCTTTTTCTTAGATAGACTTAAGCCAAGATTTAAAAAAATAATTCTTTATTTGGATTCCCTGTCCTTTGAATGTTTCAGGTATAGGTTTTTAAGAAAACTGGATGTGGTTTGTGCATGTGTGTATGTGTTCATTCCCCTCACATAGGAGTTTTAAAAACAAAATACTAATAAAATAATTATTGTACAATCCATTTGTATTTTTTTTACAGATTAGCATTCGGCACACTTTATCCTGCTTATGCATCTTATAAAGCAGTTCGAACAAAAGATGTCAAAGAATATGTAAGTGAATATCCTTTTCCCTAAGATTTTTTTATTTATTTTTAAAATAGATTTTGCAAAAATTATTTCTTTTGGGTGTAATTAATTAAATGTCTTGACCATAAGTATGAAGCATCTATCAATCTATGGTTGAATATATCAACAAATATATTCAACCAAAGATGATAATCTTATGAGTATATATGTATTATATGAAGTAAGGTCTTATATATGCATCAATGAAGATGTGATTTTCTGATAAATTAGTCATCCTTATCTAGGATTTTATAAAACATAGTAATCTGGTGCAAAAACTTTGATTGTTTTAAGTAGATTTGTAAATAAGAAATGAGCAAAGAGAACAAAAATATAGTTTTGTATGTAAAGGAGTGTTATAAAGAAAAAAAATTGTTGGTGGATAAGTTTTACTCTTAATATTATTCTCAAATTAAATGAGTATCATTTAAATGCTTTTATCGTAGCGGTAAATATAATATATATATATGTGTGTGTGTGTTTATATATATATATATATATATAATAAAAGTGATTGTTCAAATTTAAATATTTAAATTGATTGATATTAGGATCATAATTTGGCTTAAAATTTTATGTATTAGAATCATAGGAACAAGAAAACAATAGAGAAAGAGAAAGAGAGAGAGAGTGAAAGGGGTTTAGTGAGCTTTATATATTTAAAGTATTCAGGACTTGATNATATATAAATTTTCTAAATTATCAACGTTTTTTCCACAAAATTATAAAATATTTTAGTTTCATTTATTATTATTGTAAATCACATTGTTATACATAAATGGTTTAATAAATTATCTCAGTAACTTTTACATCATTGTCATTCTTTCTCTGGCAATTAATAGCCCATCTTATTATTTTCTTTTTTTAAACTTTATTATTAATTACTTTCTACATGTTTTGTATCTAGTATTGTGCAGGTTAATAATCTCAGTATAATTTAAATAAAATAAATAGTTATTATTAGATTCAGTTAATTGAGAGACTTGGCTTAACTCAAGATGCACATTTTGATGGGTTTGGCCTTAAACATTAACTAAGATAATTGACACTAATGTTATTCTCTTAAGATCATTATTCCAAATAATATATTTAAGTTAAGTTAATTTAAGAGATAAATTAAGTGTACAATATAATCAGATCCCAATATTTTGTAATGTTCCATCTAAAACCTTTTCTTTTTAGCCTGTTTCTTTGCTTGTCAAGTATTTTTCTGTTTACTAACATATAAGAATGTTGCATAAGAGCAACTTTTATTTATATTTTAAACTAGATGTTAGCTAAAAATTGTTGAGCTTCAAAATTTGCAGTGTGAGCTTTCTATTAATAGAAAAAAAAATCAGTATTAAAAAATCTTCTCATTAAAATTTTATAGGCTTAGATTTTTAAAATATTTCTCCTCTACAGTTACTATATTAATACTAAAATCTTAATTTATTCTAAAAAAAATTTAACATGCATTTACAGCCTAAAATATTTCTTGCAATATACTCCCAATAAGAATAACTAAAATTCTGCTCTTTCGGAACATATTTCCATTCCAGTCAATCAATATGAAGGAAACAACAGTATTGTTTGAATTTTATTATGATCATTTTAAGTACTCCATTAATTACTAATCTCCTTAAGTAAGAAAAATTTCATTTAAGTACCTAATATGTAACTTTTCATAGAGAAGGAATAATTTTGGCAAATTATATGGGGGGAAAAAACACTGATTTTTTAGTTTATCTATTGCTCCTTATATCTTTTGTTTAATTAATAAAATAATTTTATTTTAAAATCAAATTAACAAAATTAATGGGTGAGTTATGGAATGAATTGTGCATACATTTAATGTATTCAGTGAGCAAGGAATGGGAATTTAATATTTCTTGATTGTTCAGACAATCAATTTTTGATCTTCGTTATTCCATAGCATAGTTGTGAATAGAAAAATTTTCTTAGCAGTTCAAAACTTTGTTTATTTTAAATATCCAGTTTCTTTATTGGTTTTTAATTGAAATAATTCTTATTTATTTGTTTTTTTCAGGTAAAATGGATGATGTATTGGATAGTTTTTGCCTTATTCACATGTGCTGAAACTTTTACTGATGTTCTCTTCAGTTTTTGGTTAGTAGTATTATATTAAAGTCCCAGTTGCTCTCTAAAAAAATATTTTTCCCAGTTCCTCTTTTCCAGATTTGAACATTATTCTTATCCCATTTCTCTCTGTTTGGTTAAAAACTTTTGTTTTTCCACTGCACCTTCAGAAACAACTCTTTTTGTAATTATTTAAACATATATGAAACTGTATTTCTTTATCTCACAGTATTCATAGAGTTACTCACAGTTTATGATACAAATATTGTCTTAAACAGAAACACTAAAAAAAAAAAAAAAAAAAAAAATTACATAGTCTGAGTAAGGTATCAGGAGTTCAACTCTGACAGATGCAGTTTCCAGCATTACACTTCTCTACAAATATCTTGTTATACCATTTTATCACAAAGAAACTTTATGTAGCTCCCAAAAAGTGCAGAAATGTTCTCAAAGACCACTCTATGAGTCCAGGTATTTTATGTAGTTGATTAAACACAGTAATCAGTGAGTAAATATTCATTTATTCACTCATTAGTGATGAAGGCCTGAAATTCAGGTTGAAACATTGGCTAAAGTAAAAAAATTTTTGGCTACAAACTAGTTTTTATTTTTTTTCAACTTCCAAGACCAAATTCTTGATAAGCCACTCTTCATAAAACTTGACGATCAACTAATTTACCTCCAAAATAAAATGTATTTTATTACATAGGATCCTGACTGTATAACTGACTGCCATGGTAGTGGAGAGGGATGAATGCTCCTATGCTACAAGCCTTGAGTACTTTTGATATATACTCAAATCTTGAACCCCTCTATATCTTTATTTTTATCTTAAACACAAGCTCTAGAGATCTGCACGGGTCTTGCAATCCTGACCCTACGGGTTCAAATCCCGCCCAGGTCAATTTTTTATTTATAAATAAAAGTTTGTCCTGAGCCTTGGGTATTTAGAATGGGGTGGCAACCTGTAGATGTCCCCTCCCGCCATGACCCTGAGGGGCTGAAATGGAGGTTAACACTGTAAAAAAAAAAAAAAAAATTAGNATTTACAACTTACTTACCATTACTAATTATTAACTTAAAACTAACTAAGACTAAGACAGCCTTCTTACCTATATATATATATATATATCTTGAACAAACATCTACAAAAGACAAACAAATTGCCATTAATTGTTGGCTTAAACTAAAATATCTTAAAAAGGGTAAATCCAGTGTAAATCACTTCTCAGAAACCGCTGAACTAAATTCAGTGAAATTTGAGACTTTGGTTCTACTCGTTTTGGTTGTGTGGTTAATTTTGTACAACTTTAATACATCAACTCAAAGGAGGTGAAATTGAGGGTTGAAATGTCTCTCTCCTTCTAGAGAGTGCATGTGCATGTGTATTAATGAAGATTTAATTTATCTCCCTTTGGGAGATGCAGATTTTTGAAAGTGAGTGTCTCTGGATTTACACATTTTGAGATTCCCTGAACATGAAAAGCTGATTTTGGAAATTTCTTTAAAATGTGTTTCCGTGAAGAATAAATAAATAAAATAGCAGAAATTTAACTTTTGTATTTAGTATACATAGTAACCTGAGATCCTACAAATAGCTGTTGGCCAAACTATGTTCTCTTGAATGACCACCTTTTCTTCTTTTTTTTATTTTTTAATTTAATTTATCTGCTTACTGTAATTAATTTATTTTTATTACTCAATCATAATTTGATGTGTATTAGAAATTCTAGGGCTGTTTATTATAATATTCTTGTGTTTGTTGTGGGTTGGTTTTCTCCAAGGATAAGATTTATTGGTATTGGATTTTTCCTAATTCATTTGTGGGGTGCAAATATTTTTATGCCAGTTTTTAGAGGTTAAAAAAATTATTTTTGAGTTGGCACATGAATATTTTTTATGAGCATTCATAAAACCATATTTTCAGTAAGCATGTACATAATAGTCTCACAAGAAACATTGCGGTAGTGTTCTTTATCACATCTGAAATATGGTCTTCAATCGTTGTTGAGGACACCAATTAAAGGATTAAACATTGCAAAGGAGACAGCCTTATCATTTAATCCTTTTGAAGAATTAAATGTACTTAGTACAGGTACCAGCAACTCCCTGCTTGTTTTTTTTTTTATAATTTTGTTTTTTCTGTAAAGGTGCTTATATTTGACCAATGTTTTAGTTACACATTGAAATGTGTATAATCTGAAATGAATAAATGACTTCCTTTCCTCAATGACCTAAATTAGGTAGAAAATTTATTTATTTATTTTTGGGTATCATAGTAAGGACTTCTTGCATATTTTAATGTCACTTTTAAATAAAATGATGCAAAGAAAAATAATTTATTCAAATAAAATAGTGTTCTTTAATAAATAAACAATGGTTTTATTATAAATAAGTATTGGAAATAAAATGTCTATTAATTTTTAGGGTTTATCTACATTGTTGTAACCATGTATATCTGAGAAAAAGCAAAGTGATGCGTTAAACTCTCGCAAAAACAAAACAAATTCATACAATTTTACAATAAATTCTACCTATTAATTTATAAAAATTATTCTGATTGAATATTCAATATTGCTGAAGAGACAGAATTAAAGATATTATGAAGTCTTTATGGTGATATATTCTGAAGTGTCTCACCAGGCAATTTGTGATGAATGAAAGATATTTTCAAATCTCTGAATAAATATGAGTATGGATGTATGTATGTCTATTCAAAATTATTTAGATTTAACCAAGTAATTAAAACCTAAAAACTCAAACATTAGTAATATATTTACTTACCTTGAATTGCCATACTTTACAGGTTCCCATTCTACTATGAACTTAAAATTGCCATCGTCATATGGCTTCTTTCACCTGCTACTAAAGGATCTTCATTTCTTTACAAGACTTTTGTTCATCCTGCATTTTTAAAGCGAGAAGATGTAAGCAATATTTATATTTTTTAATTTAGAAACTGTTATGTTTATTATGAATTTTTTCTTTATGAGTCAAATTCAAATCATTTATCAGTTTATTCACAAATAACTCCTCGAAATCTTACAACTTCATAATATATGAATTAAGATGTCCATACAATTTCTTTTTGTTATATATATATATANATCTTTCCCAATTTTCATATTTTACACCTTTAGTGCTTCTGTCATTTAACTGGTACCCTTTAGAAGTTGTCCAACAAAAAAAAAAAAAATGTGTTGAGCCTATTAAAATGTTATTTACTTAAAAATAAAAAATTACATGTACTTTTAATTTATAAAAAAAATTAAATCAATAATCTATAATTAGAATTAGTACTGATAA
The DNA here is from genome assembly GCA_000696205.2 of Oncopeltus fasciatus. Classification (NCBI taxonomy): domain Eukaryota; kingdom Metazoa; phylum Arthropoda; class Insecta; order Hemiptera; family Lygaeidae; genus Oncopeltus; species Oncopeltus fasciatus. The sequence continues at coordinate 516,028 of KZ807045.1, forward strand.
ATATTTTCTATCATTACTAGAGAATAGTTTTGTAGTGTAAGATTTTCTCACCAGTTATACCTCTTCCCACCTTACAAATTAAAATAATGATCTCATCTTTTGTCTGTATAAATTATGAACTCCTTAGATTATTATTACCTTTATACTTTTTTAAATATTTATTCATTACTTCATGAAATAGTCTTAAAAGCACTGCTCATTACATGTTCATTACTTTCTTAAGTTTATATATATATATAAAACCATATTTTTGTGTTTCTCTAGCTGACAATCACACACTAACTAACAGAAATGGGTATTGAGTTTTGGAGGATATGTAAGTTTTGTTAACTTATGTGGAACAATAATCTATCTGTGACAAGATTATATAAGATGTATGTTTATTTTTTAATTTAGATGCTCTGAAAACTTTCTTTTGCATGATCCAGGACCACTTCCAAATTGCATTTAAATAATTATATGAATATTATCTACTTCACAATCTGAGAGGAAATTCTACAACCTACCTCTTTAAGCAATATTCTTTCAAAAAGCTAGTCTTGGATCTATCTATTATAAATAAATATCATTCTTTTTGGCTAGTTAAAAAATGTAATATTTCCCTGATCAATTACAAAACCACTCCAATTACTAACTTCCTAAGTTTGAAATGAATGTTACATCTTGAAATAACTTTGTTATACTTAGGATATCTAGTATATCTTATCAATTTTATTGAAACACGACACTGACTTTAATTTAATTATATACAAAAATTTGTGTAGTTAATTACTGCTAATCTTAGAAGTGTTTCTTTGCCTGTGGAGACTATAATGCGAAACATTTGCAATGGGGATCGAGAAAGACCAACTCTCATGGCCGATCTCTATATAATGCAGTATCATCCCTAAACCTCTCCACAATTAGTCCTTCCTCTCCCTCTTTTTGGCCCTCTGAGGTAAACCACCTTCCTGATATTCTGAACTTCTTATCTGCAAAACCTTACTCCTCTTAATTATTTTGCTTCTACCTTAAACAAACTCTCTTCTGACCACAGCCCAGTCCTCCTTACGTTATCTTTGACCGCTATTCCAAAAAAATTGCCCCTCCCTCATAATGGTCGTCGACTGAACCTTGTTTAGAACTCTCATAGAAGAGTCTCTTGACCTCGGAATTTCTCTGAAAACCTTTGACGATTCAGATGATGCTGTTCACTCCTTTACCATAAACCTTCAAAAATGTTTGCCCAGCACCTCAAGCAAACATTTACTTCTCATTAAGACTCCTTTGACCTGTCCAATACCATGGAGACTGAGGAGTCTCTGGACATGCCATTACCTATGTCTTTACCACTAAGGCAGTAATACCTTCCGAGATCAAGTATATAATCTCTCGTCTGCCTAAGCTCAAATAATCCGGGTATGATTTAATCACCGGTCAAATTCTCCGTAATCTTCCCAAGAAGGCAATTATATTCCTTGCCTACATCTATAATTGTATACTTCGAACTACACACTTCCCACTCCTCTGGAAATATTCCAACATAATATTAAGTCCCAAACCTGGTAAACCACCACATAATCCTTCATCCTACCATCCTATAAGTCTCCTTCTTTCACTTTCTAATGTTTTTGAAAAAATGATGTTAAAACGAATGATTTCTTCCTTTGAACCCTGAACCCTACAATATCCGCCCAAATCATCAGTTTGGCTTCCGACGTAAGCATTTTACTGTCCAGCAGGTGTTTCGTGTCGTAGACTACATTTTCTCTTCCCTTGAGCGCAAAGAGTACTGCCCAGGAGCTTTTTTGGATGTTTCCCGAAATTTGATAGAGTTTAGCACAGTGGTCTCCTGTTTTAACTGAAATTCATACTTCCTAATAACACTTACCTTATCCTTAAGTCTTACTTATCCAACCGTTTCTTTAGGGTTCGGCAAGGATTAGATTACTCCGATTTCTACCAAGTGGAAGCGGCAATTCCTCTAGGGTAGTGTGCTTGGATCTATCCTCTTCATCCTATACACTGCTGACATCCCTACCCATCCAAGTACCCTCTTAGCTGTATTTGCGGACGGCAAAGCTATCCTATCTTTCCATCCAGATCCTAAAACTGCTTCCAAAAACCTACAAGATCACCTTAAAAAAAATCAAACAATGGTGTGGCAAATGGAGAATAAAAATCAATGAAGCAAAATGCGTTCAAGTTAATTTCCAACTGCAGAAAAAAGTCTTCCTTGAAATTGTGAAATTTAACAATATTCCTTTACCACATTCAAATTCCGTTCGTTACCTTGGGTTCCATCTTGACTTACGACTTACATGGGGCGAACACATTAAAATTAAAAGACAAGAACTCAATCGGGCTCATGAATAAGAACTCCAATCTTACGATAAAAAACAAACTGACGCTCTACATAACCTTATTATGACCAATCTGGACTTAAGGATTAGAAATCTAGGGTGCTGCCAAAGCTTCCAACATCCATTGAATTCAGTCCTTTCAATCCAAAACCCTCCGAATAATCGCAAATGCTCCCTATTACGTATCAATTACTCTCTTCACCACAATTTTATATTCATTTTGTTCAGGAACTAATTTCTTTCCGATTCAGCCTTTTCCACAGTAAACTGCCAATCCATCCTAATCCACTAGCACAGACCTTGTCTTCCAACTCCAACCCCTACAACCCTATCCATCGGCTCAAACGAAGATGGCCCCGTGGCCTTCTGGGGACATAGTATGTAAATAATTTGAGAGTGGTGTCACTGGTCTCCTTCTCCTCTCCTCATGTGACTTTCATTAATGTCATGTTTTATTATTATTCATTGTAATCAAATTACAAAATGTTTGATTTATTTTTAACAGAATGTAATTTGTAAATAAAGGTTTAAAAAAAAATCTTAGAATTAATTTACAATATTAGGGAAAATGTTCAGAGACTAATGACAAATGCTAAGGAACAGTCTTACTTTATTTGTGCTATAAGCCTATAAAGCTCAAATTATTTTTCTTTATGCCCTTTGAAATCTAGCTTGGAGGGGGTTGTAACACATAAACTTTCCAATAGGTAATACACTACAGAGGGATATTAATCAAATATAATACTATTAATAGTAGAAAATAATATTTAGATCATGAATCCTTCGAAGAAAAGGAGTGAAGTATACAACTGTGAAATTATTTTTGCTTTCTGCAGCCAGTTTATAAATTGACAATTTAGATTCATGTAAATAGATGATGCTATCTTTCCCAATTTTCATATTTTACACCTTTAGTGCTTCTGTCATTTAACTGGTACCCTTTAGAAGTTGTCCAACAAAAAAAAAAAAAATGTGTTGAGCCTATTAAAATGTTATTTACTTAAAAATAAAAAATTACATGTACTTTTAATTTATAAAAAAAATTAAATCAATAATCTATAATTAGAATTAGTACTGATAAATATTTTCTATCATTACTAGAGAATAGTTTTGTAGTGTAAGATTTTCTCACCAGTTATACCTCTTCCCACCTTACAAATTAAAATAATGATCTCATCTTTTGTCTGTATAAATTATGAACTCCTTAGATTATTATTACCTTTATACTTTTTTAAATATTTATTCATTACTTCATGAAATAGTCTTAAAAGCACTGCTCATTACATGTTCATTACTTTCTTAAGTTCAGTTTTGTTATTTGAAGGTGGTCAGAGAGTTGCAAATCATTTTTATTAAAGACTAAAGTAGAGAAATACGATCTAGAGGGACCATAACTACTGAAGGTTAAAGTTAAAAAATGTTAATGAAACTGAGTTCAATTTTTTTTAATAACATATTGTCCTTTAGATCGTACTTCTCGGTTTAAGCCAAGATTCTTAATATTGTCTCACAATTTTGACTTTAAACCCTTATTATGATTTTAAAATGTTATTTTATTTGTTTTAAACCCTATAGTTTTATTTGTAGATTAGTTTTGTAAAAAAAAAAAAAAAATTATCTGTAGAACTTTTAGTTTTAGATTTCAATTAATAAAAAAAAGTCTATTACACTTGGGACACAATAAAAGTCTATTACATTTAAAGCCTTGCACTAAACTAATTGGTTAAAGTCTTTTGTTTGGACAAAAAGCTGAAAAACCAAATTTGGTTTCACTGTTTTAGAAATATGAGCTTAGAAGCTCAAATTTCATATTTGGTTTTCTATTAAAAAAAAAAAAAAAAAAGTATTAAAAGAATTATTTTAAGTTTTGTTTGCTAATCTCTTAGTAAATATTATGAATAAATCTTCTGAAAAGATTATTTACTTAGGTATCTGGTATTTTATTAAACACAGTATAATGTTGCATAATAAGGTTTGTCATGTTAACAATATGAATAACTTAATTTATTTAAGGGCAATCTGCTAAAATTAAAATTAGTAACTCCATTGTTAAATGCTATTCTCACAGATGTGACCTTTTAGGGATTGAAGTTATTTGAGGCTTTTAAAAATATTTTGGGAATGGCAATCTGACATTTTTTTTTCATTTTGATCAAAAAATGAATTGGTGTTTACTTGTTTGTTAATTTATATTGTTACATTGTCTGCAAAGATATATTTACATCTTAATTCATTAATTAATAATTCAGTTTAATGATGATAAGGCTACTTTTTAGTTATAATAGCCTCTTTGTCACCCAGGAAATAGATGAGATGCTGGCAAAGGCGAAGGAAAGAGGATATAGCACAGTGATGCGGCTTGGAAGTCAGGGAGTCACATATGCCACTAATGTCATTCTTCAAACAGCCATGAAAGTGAGTTCTCTTCGAATATTTCAACTCTCATTTGCAAAGAAAGAATACAAATAAAAATTATTGCTTCACTTTTGGTTTTTTTCAAACTAAAAATTAGTTATAGTGCATAAGTAAATGCATGCTATTGAAAAGTCCCTTGTTCAATAAGTGTATCAATTGTCCTTAGTCATTTACATTTCAACCTTGCAGAGTTTGTTTTAATTTAGACAATAATATTGCATGATTTTAATTTATTTACTTGAAATTAATCAGTATTTATTAATAAAAAAATGGTGACTACAGTAAAATAATGTTATTAATATTTATTTAGTTTAAAAATAAAAATAAATATTCTCTTTCTATTCTATAAATATGAAATTGAAAGAGAATAGTGATTAAAGCCCATTAGTTTGTAATTGCATAAACTATGCAGCCCAAATAAAAATTTATGTGGTGTTACATTACTGTAGATCCGACTAATTGAGAATAATATAATAAAGATAACTTAGTTTCTAAATGGAGAGTTTTTTGACCATAGATATTATTATTAGATCAAGATAGATCCAAAAAAAAATACACTTTTTGTTTTTAAATTTGTATTTTTTTTAAATTTACCTTGACCGAACCCCAACAAAAATCAGCTAATAACTATACATTTCTTCGACTTTCGAATGACAAATGCATTCTATTATCTTCCTGAGCCCTTTTCCAAAATAGTTCAATGAGTTTTACTTTTACGTAGCAATAAATGAGGATCGTATAAATATGTGAAAGTATTTCTTCAGAGATAATTAACTGATAACTAATTTCAGTTATCAAGGATATTGTACCTTACAGGGCTTTCTCAGTTAAAAAACAAAAACAAGTCCCACTAAAACTGTTGCAGTATTTAGTGTACTTTTGTAAAATTTACTTTTTAGTAGTCATGCAGCGAAATTAAAGTTATAATTGTGGGTTTACCTGTATCCTAAATTTTAAAATAATTTAAAATTAAACAGCCTAGAAGCCACAATTAGTTGTTTTTCTGAGTTAAATTAGGTATGACACTTTCAAAACCAAATATTTACTGAGTTTCTTATTGAGAATATTCGGACTAATAGGAGTGGATGTTTACCGTAAATGTCGAGTGCGAGCACAAAATATTTTTTTAACTTTAGTGGGCGTAATATTTAGATTATAACACTGAAACTTAGCAAATTTGTATTTACTGGTTGAAACACCAATATTTTGGACATTAATAGTCTAATAGAAGTGAAAGTATACCTGGACTCATACATGCAATTTAACTTACTCACTTAATAAATTTTGTTTTGTGGTATTTAATCCCACGTAAATTTTAATCATTTTTAGTACAAGGGAACAAAATAAAAAATCTATCTGTCCCAGCCAGGACTCGAACCTGGATCTCCCTGCTTTCCGGGCCGGTGCATTTACCAATTATGCTACCGGGACAAGTCTGATAAGTTATTAAATTCCCCGCACTAGTGTCGAGAGTCTAACCTCCGAGGTAGACGAATATATCGCCTTATGCTCGGAGGAGCTGACACTGTCAAGCTGTTTAAATGACTCTCGTTATTTACTTTTAAATTCTAATTTTATAATTGTTTTTGTGATATTTAATCCCACGTAAATTTTAATAATTTTTCGTGCAAGGGAACAGAATAAAAAANCAAGATCGCCATAAGTCTCAACAAAAATTCGATGACATTCAGATGCCTTTTTCTTTTGATTAAATAAGAAAATCATGACATGCCGCAAATGCTCTTTATTTGGCTTAAAATTAGACATTTTTAACACCAAAGAAAGGTATGATACGTCCACGTAAACGACTTAAAAACAACTGACTTTTGTAAACAAATGACTAACAAACAAAATAGCGTTTAGAGATAAGCAAATCCTTCAATAGGCTAAGAGCGCATTCTATTGGAATTAAAACGACATTTTAAACTTGCATACCTGGTATATAATGGAAGAACAGTAGTACAGTAAAAAACTGGATTTATGTGAAAGCTTGGAAATTTTTTCAAAATGGTTAAGAAGATATCCTAGAACTAAAATTTATTTTAAACTTGGTTCACTTTAAAGGGAGAGTATCTTTGATTTTCACTTTGCTTTTGAAAAAGCTGTATAAGTTATTATAGTCATATTTTTTTTTTTAAGTTATAAGTTAAACTGCACAAATTTTTGATCCATTAAATTCTGTTGTACGGCTATGAAAGTTTGACTGTTACTGTATCCCTTGAACAAAGATTTGAAGTATGCGGAAATAAGGTGCTAAGGTAAATTACTGGCCTCATATCACAGCTCTCTCCGTCTGCAAAATTAATCCTGTGGATACCTAACTGAAAGACATAATTGATCCTATGTCCTCCAATTATTTAGGTGATATTGGACAGTAACATGTGAGAAGTGAGATTAATTGCCTTGACAGCTTTATGACAAATCGTGGTAATAAGCTATAGATATACTACGGAAGAGTTGAGGTCTAGTCACTTTGTCCTCTCTTCCCTGTGGCCTAGTAGGCCTATTGCTCTGAATGTTTTGCCACCCATACAAAAATTAACGTCTGTCAAGGAACTTACTTAATCTTATCAGGTCCAATCATTTTAGTATTTTCTGCTGGGTGTCATTCAATCATTTAAGGAGAGTTAAGTCTTAAGTACCTTTCCCATCTAGGGGGAAAGTACTTAAGAACTTAACAAAAAGCGTCAAGGGACTTATGTTTATTTCCTGATAGATACTCCTTCACTTCACTTTCATTAATTAGTAAACTCTTATGGTGTTTTGTTTTTCAAACTGCAATCCAAAAAAATGAATAAGATTTTTAATTTACTTATTAGCAGATCCCTTCAAGTTGAGGAAAGACTAATAAGGATTAATATATGACTATACATACACCTATTGACCTACTGTTCCATGTTGACTTGCATGATGAGATATGCATTGTATACATTTATTGTTTCCTTAGTATTTGTTTGTTGTCTTCATCTATTTTATCTAAAATTCATTAAAGTTATTTTTAGATATTCAAAAATGGATCTAATGTTAAATGATCATTTATTGCTAATTTTAAAATCTAAAAATGCGAAGTTGTAAACCCCTCTAAAAAAGGAAAAAGAAAAAAGTGCTTTAAACTTTCAAGACATTTTAAATTCTCTATTTTTTATTATTATGACAATTCTAATTTATTGTATTATATATTCAAAAAGTAATGACATAATTTTCATATCGTTATCAAAATACTTATTATTAGAATACAAAAAAAGAATATATATAATAAATGATTATTTAATTATTTTTGACATTTTTGTAATTCCCTTTGGTGTATAGTAGACACTATTTTATTCTAATAAATATTTGTATTTATTTTTTAATTTCCCTTTAACCACTTATTAGAGTCATATTAAGAAGGGGCAATAACAGCGCTTTATTCATGTTCTTTATTACTATTTTAAAGTAATAAATTTCTTTACAAGAATTAATTTGGGTCTTATTAGGTATGTTCTCATTATTAGTGTATACTAACAAATTAGGAAATTAAGAAAGGCATAAAATAAAAATATTTAAAAAAACTAAATAAGAAAAAGTTTTGTTTAGGCTTAATTAATTTTTTTTTCAATAGTTCAATTAAGTTAGTACCAAATTTTGCTCATTAGAAATTTTACATAACCTAATAGTCTAAGTTACTTCAGGCAAAAACATAACAGCCTCATTTAAAAATTTTTTTTGTATGTTTATAAAAACAGGAAACATAAATGTCTCTTTGTAAGTCAGTTAAATAACTGTAACTATTTATATCTTATATAATTTTTTTACTTATTTTGAAATCAGAAGGAACAATTATTGGAAAGAATTAGAATTATTTTTCTAAGGCTTTAATTCTTATATTTATTGAAAACAATTAACAAAGAAGCTAATTTTTCAATAAATTCATTTAGTTACTTTATGATTATTTTTGGTTATTTAAGTTAACTAAAAAGCTTAAAACAATTATTAATTTTATTATATTTATNTTCAATTAATTTGAAAATTTATCGCTGTTTTCGTTGATAATCGGAAAACATCATTCCTTTTTTTTATTTTTTTTTTATTTTATTTTATTTTTTTTTTTTTAAATTTGGAAATCTTTTAATGGTTCTACCAGAATGTGAATGGGGCTGCTCTCACTGTTTCTGAGCCTGGAAGTGGGAATACTGTTGCTGAGAATTCAGTTCCTGAGGTTAAACTTGCTGTTCAACCTCCAGTTGAAGAAACAACTAAAAAAAGGCGTACCCGAAGGGCAAAAGTTAATTAGATTTTCAAATTCTAATTTTGATGTACTGATAATTGTCTTGAAAATCTCAAAATTCTAGTGTGTGAATATTGAAAAGTATTTAAAAATTCTAGATTAACATTAAAATCAAGACATAAATTTCTCAAAACTGTTATATTATGTTAGATATTGAGGATATTGTGAATCTTGATATTTTTTAATGAACTTGACTATGTTTGTACTTTAGATAGGAACTTTAGTTCATGTCATTGAAGTCACCATTTTAAGCTGTTATGAAAAATGCTCACTAGTTTTCATAAGTAATTTCTGTAAATTAAATTGTTTTTATAGTTACGTACACGTAGCTTGTGTCTAGAATGCGCTTTTAGTTTTAAGTTTTGAGGCCTTAATAAGTTGCTTGGACTTCTGAGACTGAAGTTGTGATAAATTCCTATAGAAGTTAATGTGAATGCTAATTGAAACTATGTGATATATCTTGAACAGTCAAAGTGTGGACTAATTGTTTAAAATTGGCATCAGTGTATATGAAATTTTGTACTTGAAGAATAAAATGTTTCATTTTGTAGACTTATTTGTCACTAACTTGTAACCTTCTTTCTTAAAGTTTCACTAACAGCTGCTTTATTCACAACTAGCACTAATCAGCATGATAACTAGAGATTGATAAGGATATTGATTAGATCACATTAATTCTTAAGAGATATAGTTTGCACTCACCATACACCATTAACTCAAAACCAATATCATTATTTTAATCTTCTGTCAAATTAATTATGAATGAAGAAAATTTACATTTATAAATAAATTTATATTTTTAGGAATTATTAAGAATTAGCCCCTTAATTAATAAAATAAGTTAAAAAAAATTAAATTAAAATATGAAATTAATTTTTAAATTGAAATATCATTTCCTCATTAAAAGTATTTGTTACATCTTTCTTTCATGAGGAAATAAATATATATTAAACTATATACTTAGCAATATTGTCTCTTTTTAAAAGAATTTAATAAAAAGTATAATTGTATTTCAGGGAAAAAGAGGTATAGATTATTGTTCAATAAACCTCTGTAGCTGGTAGCTGTTAAAAATATAAATTTTTCTTGAAATGTGAGAATCTTCAATGTATTATCTCTTATATCACTAGAGTGATATTAGGCCATCATTAAAATACATAAACTTAATAAATAATGTTAATGCATAATAATGACAAATATTTAGAATGAATTATAAGTTCTCTTCAACTTTCTCGCTACCTTTTTGTATTTAATGAATAAATTGAACTATGTTGGTTGTTCTTATGGCACATTTTTGAAATAAGATTGTAGAAAGCATTGAAAACAATTTCTTTGAATGAATTTACTCCACATCAATGATGTTACTCGACACAAATATTCTTCCCAAAAATTTATACATCTGTGCCAGCATACAGAGTGAGTTGTAGCAATTACAGTTTTTGATTTTTTTTAAATTAAACATTTTATGTACAAATTAGAAGAAAAAAAAAAACAGAATTTGTTAACTAGCAAAATTAGAGAAATAGAAAAGAGGAGGGGGGGGGGATTACTTGAAATATCTTGTATGATTAATATACTTCTTTTAATGTAGAGGTTGTAATATTTAGTATTGTATAGTCAAACTAACTAAAAAATGCTCCATGATTAAAGAGAAGCTTTTCAAACTTAACAGAACAGAATCATTAGTAATGAGAGCTTAACTGAATCCTGCAATTTTAAAATAAGACTAAAAGGCACATTTTTGTTTTGATGAAAATAGGCCTATAGTATTTGAATATGAAGTCCAAAAAGATATCTGTTTATAAGTGACATTTTTACTCATTCTAGTTGGGGTTTAACTACTTCCTTAGGCTTTAGGTTCAGTAAAAATAGCCTTTTTTTGCTGCTGAAAAAAATTTTTTTTTATAACATCCTATACTATAGGTCATCAGTGCCTCCAGCAGCCAAAATGTTTGAATTATTGCAAAGATAAACAATAATTTGAAACTAAATTTTACAACATAAATATTCTATTAGTGGATGTTGTTATTGTTTACCATCAGAAATAGTTTTTAATTGGACTTTTTCCTATAAGTAAATAAAGTAGTAATAATTTTAAATTAGGAAGAAATAAAAATCTTAACTGATGTGAATAAAAGTGAAAGTTGAAGTTAATAAACTTTTATAAGTGTCTGGGATATGTTCAGTTAATTGACTACAGACCTGCTCAAGAAACAAAAAAAGATCTGAAAAATAAAAAATTAAAAATTAATAGAAAAAAAACAGGTACTAGTACAAGTATTTCAATATTAAAGGACCATACTAACAGTAACGCAAATGCTCATTTATTTTAATATACTATGTTTATATTATTAAATCCCAAATTTATTATTTTATTGAATGTTATTTTATTTGTATTGTCTTACGGTTTTGAAAGTTAGTGTAAAAGAGTATATGTATAACAAGTAATGTGGCAAGTTATTATTTTAATATATTTATTAATCCTTGATATTACTTTATTATTTAACACTCAAATAAAAATATGACAGATGTAGCAGATTTCCCATGGGCAAATAAAGCTATTCATGTTGATAACATGACATGATATTAGAAAAATTTCAACAGATTTTTACTTATCCTGCATTGGAGAAGCTAAAAATACGATCAGTTAAAATATGTGTGTGTGTGTGTGTGTACTGAAATTTTTAAAGTAATGAAACCAAATTTGGTATTTAACCTTTTTTGCAAACTGTTGGATGAGTTTGTTAATGGCTGAGAGAGCAAAGCCTAGTGTTCATACCTTTTATGCTCATTGTTCTCTCTAGTTTGTAATATAAATTTTGTGATTTATATCCACCTTTATGGATCATGGAAAGTCTAAGTTTAGATTATGCAGCCCCTGCATGGTGGACTTTGTCTTAAGTGGGAATTTCTAATTTTTGTTGGACATAACATGAAAGGTATAATTTAAGCTTGATACATAATCCATTAAATGCAGGTTAACAGTAACACTTTCAAAAGGTATTAGTAGAGAATTTTGTTGATGTTTGGTCAAGGTTGATCCAAGAAAATATAATTTAAAAAATGTATTTTTTTGGGTCAACCTTGACCCAAGAAAAATTATCTACTAGTAATCTCTACGGTAAAAAACTCTCCATTTCTTCAGATATGTTCTTTTTTGTATAAAATTTTGCTTTGGGACTAAATTTCAATTATGTTAGTCAAATTTTTAGTAAAAGTGAAGTTAAAATAGAGTCTTGTGGTTCCTTAAGTTCTCAAATTCTATTGGTAAGGAATCCTATGTGTTACCCAGTAAGATGGGGTAAGAAAACCAGGGTTCTCTGATATCATCATTTCTTGCTTTTATACTCTTATCTTCTTAAATTCCATGGGATCAATGGTAGAATCAGATCAAATTTCTGTCAGCCATCTTCTGTTTACCTGCTCACCATCTCCCAGACCAGCACATCATATTCTGACTTCAGAAACCTCTGTAATCTAAACAAAACAATTTTCTCATGGATTAATCTGTATTTTGACGGATGCTATTTATTCTGAAATAATCAATTTAATTTTTCTTTAATAAATAAGACTAATTGTCTATTAATATTATCATTTTCACAGCAAGTACAAACCTTTAATGGCATATATATATATATATATATCTTNAAGAAAGTTCTAGGTCATCTGATAATGAATTCCAATTATAGTGAGAAAATGCTCGCACTAAATTTTTTATGGTTATTAGAAGGAAATAGTGAAATCTATTGATTACTGGGACTTTTTCTTGATACTTAGTCTCTCTTTCAATTTAAATATGAATAATCCATATAGATGTATTAGATGATTTTAGTTGGGGTTCGGTCAAGGTAGATAAAAAAAAAATACAAATTAAAAAAGTGTATTTTTTTAAAAAGATTATCTGCCAACGTGAAGAACCCCAACTAAAACCTTTTAATAAATTATTATTAGATGGTTTTAGTTGGGGTTCTTCAGGCAGATAATCTCTTATCTAATATAATCTCTTAAATAAAGGAGAGTTTTTTGACCGTAGATATCTGCGGTCAAAAAAACTCTCCTTTATTTCTGGTTGTTCATCTGTCAGTAATTATTTTAGGAAAGGGGGACATTTACATATTACTATTTCTGTTTCAAATTGTGGTTTTTAGTTCTTTATTCTGTTTATTATTTAGTTTATGAACAGTTTATATCTTCTTTGCCTATATCCTTTGGAGTAAGGCTATTGTTATCGTTATGATTACTGTGAATTAATTATACTCCAGAAGGGTGATGAGCCCAGTGCTAGAGGCGTGATATATATAGTCAATAATAACAGGTGGGATAAAGAGTGTAGTAAACACACAAAAAGGAAAAATTAAAAAGAGTAAAATTTTCATAGAGATTTCTTGCCCTTCATCAGTGAGGAGTGGAGAGACTGTTCATGCCTCACTGGGGAAGGGCGAGAAATTTCCATGAAAATTTTACTCTTTGTAATTTTTTCTTTTTTCGTGTTAACTACACTCTTTATCCTACCTGTTCTTATTTATAAATTTACATATAGTAATAAAGAACAGGTGGGATAGTGAGTGCAGTGCACACTAAAAGAATAAATTACAAAGAATAAAACTTTCATGGAGATAAAAATTTGTAATTTCTACTCCTCACTGACAAAGGGCAAGAAATCTCCATGAAAATTTTACTCTTTTTAATTTTTTCTTTTTGTGTGTTTACTACACTCTTTATCCTACCTGTTCTTGATTATATATACACTTGGTACGGTAAAAGGAAGAAAAGAAAACTATTAGGCATAAATGGGAGAGAGGGGAATGAGTCAAATTACAGAGGATGCAGGAAAATATATTAGTAGATATAGGCAGGAAGGGAGTTCCAGAAAGAGAAAACTCTAACCTGAAAGGAATTATAAAAGGACATATCTATGTAATCTAATGAATAAATAAATCTATTAAAAAATGTTTGTCTGCTGTACACCATACATGCAATAAGATAGAGCTGAACCAAATTTGATAAATTTAGGGAATTAGGTTCTATCTGTTCCTTAGCACCTAATGTCATAGAAATTTTATCCAAAAATTTTAAGAGGTTAATTTTAACTTTAACAAGGTGCATTGTTCAGACATACAAACCATACACTTAACGACCTGGTGTTTCTGCCATGTTTATAATAATTTCAAAATTAAGTGAGTCCTGGAATAAAGAAGTTACTGAGGTGGTTCTCATCAAATTTGAAAAAAAAATTTCTTAGACTACCATGATCCTTCCTACTGCATCCCAACAAAAAATCCTGTACTCCATCAACTTCAGATAGACTAATTGAAAGAAAATGTCATAACTTATAAACAGAAAAATATATTTTAGTGAAAAGGTAATATCTCTAAGAGAGTATAAGGTAATATCTCATGCTTGACTGGAAGGGAAGGATGGAGGTACTGAACCCTAATATTCATTCCTGAATATCCTTATTTTAAGTATTTTTTAAAAATGGTGTGGGAGCTATTTTTTAGAAAATTAAATTTTGCACATATTATGTTCAATTTGATCCATCCTTATATTCTCCCTCCCCCTAACCTGATTTAAACTATTAATGAATCTGTTCAACAATTTCCTCAAAAGTCCAATTACCGAATTTTGTATTTTAAAACCGAATTGTAAATTAAATTTCTTGATTAACCTCTTTTATAGTTTGTTAAAATTATTATGAAGTACAATTGTTAAAAAGCTTATGTTTTACCCCTGTAAATTTTCTTAATGCTAAAAACAATGAAGATATGCTTTAAAATTTTGAACTCTCTAAACTCATGCAAAAATTTGTTAAAAGAGCTCAATTATCAAATTTTGGTTCTTTGTTTTTGAAATTGTGCACACTAGAGTAGAGTTACTGATTAATGTGTGTAAAAGTGTAAAGACCTACGAGTTTTGTTAGAGGAAATTTCTAAAATCAGAGGAATATGAGTGGGGAGTTCAACTGAAAACTAAAGTTCAATTAAAAATCATACGTCCCTCTATGACCCTAAATGGTTGAAAGAGAGGCTGAACAAATAAAAATCATATGTGAGATATAACTGACAAAACATTCAAATTATCAGAATAAAATTCAATATAATAAATTTAATTGTTTCATTAAAATTTTTATTTATGGTGATCAAACAATAAGGGGTTTCTAAAACCTTTAAAGTTCAATCAAAGTATTCATTAACTTATAATGTGGAATTTCCTTAAGTTACACAGTTCCTGATGACAGACTTATTTTTATTTTGTTTTGACATATCTCCAATGGTTTTCTTAAATTACATGATTTTTTGTAGAAGGCTAAGCAAAAATAATATATACACTTTATAAATGATATACTATAATAAATTAAACTTAAAACAAAAATAATAAAAAATGATAAACTGAAAACTACTGGACTGATTCTATTGAAATTTAAATTGTTCCTGTCCCTACAATGTAGTTAGTTTCCTACCAGCAGCTTAATCATTGACTAGCTTCAAGTTGGAAATCGTTACATCTACCCTTTTCGGATTTTTTCCTCCTTCAAAAATAAGTTAAATATTTTTTGTTCTAAGTTCATGGCTAACTCAGTTTTCATAGTTTTCGGTGTACTGCTATCATTTTTAACTTTAATAATTTATTTCCTACTTCAAAACGCACCTATAATTTCATTGGATTCCTCATGTGGTTGTTATTTTATATTAATTTAAATTCAATTTAATAATTACAATCTAAATGTTAACAGATATTCCATTGGGAAATCAAGCTATTTATGTTGGGGCCTTGATGTTACATAAAAATTTCATCAGATCTTCATTGATCTTACATTGGGGATGCTAGAAATATAGTCCATTAAAATTTATGTGTGATGTGTATTGTCTCTCTCTCTCTCTCTCTCTCTCTCTCTCTCTCTCTCTCTATATATATA
>KZ807045.1:535760-549136 GCA_000696205.2 Oncopeltus fasciatus
CAACGTGAAGAACCCCAACTAAAACCTTTTAATAAATTATTATTAGATGGTTTTAGTTGGGGTTCTTCAGGCAGATAATCTCTTATCTAATATAATCTCTTAAATAAAGGAGAGTTTTTTGACCGTAGATATCTGCGGTCAAAAAAACTCTCCTTTATTTCTGGTTGTTCATCTGTCAGTAATTATTTTAGGAAAGGGGGACATTTACATATTACTATTTCTGTTTCAAATTGTGGTTTTTAGTTCTTTATTCTGTTTATTATTTAGTTTATGAACAGTTTATATCTTCTTTGCCTATATCCTTTGGAGTAAGGCTATTGTTATCGTCATGATTACTGTGAATTAATTATACTCCAGAAGGGTGATGAGCCCAGTGCTAGAGGCCTCATATCCCTGGGACAACTGGCCCCCTAAATATTTATCCCCTCAAGGGAAGCGGTGACCAGGCTATACCCCCCACCTGGTCCATGGGGCTCCAAAAGTCTCACATTAAAGAAATGTGACTTCCATAGAGAGATCCCACCTCTGTCACCCGGGGGTCGCGCTCCCTAGTGGGCACGTTTCACCAAGAGAACTGTTTAATTATAAGTTTAAATTTCAGTAAGGAGAGAATATTTTATTTAAAAAAATAAAAATACAAGGTCAAGGGAGGCAGATTGATATTGAGAACATAGGAATTGAGGGAAAGTGTTTTAAAATAAAATCTGATTCCTATTTTGTTTTAAAATTTATTCATACAGTAGGGAGTTTCTTAAACACATTTTTGATGATAGGTGATGATTTAGTTGGTGGAAGTCTTCATTATCTGAGAAGAATGCTGTCGGCCCCTCCATCACAAGGTGGGAATTTCATTGTTTGCATGTTGTAGTGCTGCAAAATATTTCTCGCTTCCTTGTATTTTAGAATTGTTCACTATTGTGTATATATTTTTTTTATTGACATTATTATAGTGCCATATATTTTTTTAAAGGAACATTTCTCTATTAACATAGAATTAATAGGGCTAAAATCATATTAATAACTAAGCAATGGTTATGATCAGTAATATTTCAATATTTATTTGTCTTTCATAAAAAGTGTTATATATCAATAAGAAAATGAAAATCAAGTCACTATGAGATATGTTTCTTATTTGACTTCAAACAAGAAACTCTTATTGTCTTTCTTCAGTGGTTAGAGTTGTCTATTTTCTACTGGAATTTAACTGTGTGAAGATATGTACACAGTGAATATTTTCCTAAAATTTGGTTGCAATCAATTTAAGAATTTGTGAGTTATCATCGCAGCAAATTTGCCTTTTTTTTTTTTTTGTGGCAAAAACACTCTTTTTTTTGTTTAATAAACCTGTGTCGAGAGTGTGGCCTGGTTTTAGTTCAGGAGAGTGATAAGGAAGGTCCATCCTGCTCACTTGCATCATTAATGGATATTGGAAAAAAGCCTTCAACTTAGGCCCTTTCGGCAGTGAGTTGGGCTTCCTCAGAAACACCTTTGACTCTTGACTTTTCACAATCTCTCAAAATTTTTAAAATAAAATGCTGTTTTTAGGCAGCAATGACAACAAAATAGATGACTCACCAGTTTACAGTAACTAGGTAATGAGTGCTCTAGAAACTGTCTGATTCATTCATCCAAGAATGTAATATCTTACTGGAAGCTAAGGCAAACTGTGCTAACTGCTATGAAGAACACCCAGCCACTGCAAGTGTAAAATATTTCAAGCCATCAAAATAAGAGCAATGTCAAAGATGCATAAATCAACCAATAAATAAAAAGTTAACCTGCCAGAACCTCTTGGTCAACTGAGCCAGTCATGGTCCTTCTTTCGCAGCAGCCACCATATCTCAGCTTTCTCAACCTTTCTCCGTTTTATCCCCCAACCTCTTCATCAGCAAGTCCTTCCTGAAATTCTTGCCCAGTACTCAAAGATCCTACTTCCAACTTTGGGAAATTCTTTGAGAAACGCAAATCCCTCGTTACCTGCCGTATAACCCTCCTGACTAACCTTTCTAAACTACTTAAATGATCTCTCCCTTGCCTTATTAACCCTTGCCATTTCCTATCCCCCCCAACTATAATTTCCAAAATATTTGAAAACTGCTATACAAACATATATAAATCCTACCAAATCTCACCTAACCACCAATTTAGTTTTCGTTCTCTTTGTTCTACCATCCAAAAAATCTTTTATTTAGTAGATGCTTTCATCCTTTGAGCCTCAAGGATTCTGCTCTAATGTGTGTTCCTAGAAGTAGCATAAGCCTTCGATTTTGCATGGCACTCTGGACTCATTTATAACCTTAAACAATTCCTTCCTAGCATCTATTTCCTAATTCTAAAATTCTACCTCATAGATTGCTCCTATCATCATAGTTCTTCTATACTTATTATAGCAGAGCTGGGGTCTTTATGCATTACCCTAAACCCTTTATCATAAAACCTCTACACCTCAAATCTTCCTACAAGGGTCCTGATACCCTAACTACCTCATTGTTGATAGTACTGCAATTCTTTGGTCTACCAATAAATCAGAAATAGTTCCCTTATACTTCAATATCATTTGAAAGGCATTGAGTTATGATTTAACAGATAGCAAATCCAAATCAATAGTACTGAATCCAAGCATATCTTCATCTGATGAGGTTTGTTTAAATTTTCTCATCTACAAGTGATCCACATGGAAAACCTATATTGGAATAAAGAGGTAGAAACTAAACTGATGATATGGACTACTGCTAAGACTATTAGATCCTATGTCAAAATTCTCAGCGAACAGCTAACTGACTATTTATTAAAAACATTAATTCAGTCTGGAAGTACGGAAAAGAACTATAGGGAGCAGCCAAATCATCTTGTGTAAATAGAATACAATGCTTCTAATCCCAAGTCCTCCCCTCAATATTAAATGCTGTTTTGTGTATTAATCTTAACTCACCATGTCCTTGAGAGCCATTTTAACAAATATTTAGCTAAAACTTCACCCTAATTTCTACTCTCAACATCCCAGATAATCCTTCTTGCAGCTTATCTGGAATCTGTCTACGTTATCTTTAAAAATATATATTCATTGTATTGACATTAAAATGAGAATGAAAACAATGACTTCTCTCCTTTATATTACCGGTATGCAAGTTTAAAATGTCGTTTATTTCTTAAAATATATACACAGTAATTTAAAAAAAAGTATAATATATTTTATTTAAAGTACTGGCCCTCGCTTTCTACACATTTTGTCCATCTCTCGGGCAATATATGGATACCATTCCAAAAGAATGCTTCATCTTTATTTGAAATCCATTCATCGAGCCATTTTCGTACGTTTTCGAAATTGTTGAAGTGTTGCTCCGCCAATGAGTGTCCCATCGATGAGAAGAGGTGATAATCAGAAGGCGCCAGGTCAGGTGAATACGGCGGGTGGGGTAGGAGTTCCCAACCAAGCGAAGAAATCGTTTCCTTAGTCAATCTGGCTGAATGTGCAGGAGCGTTATCATGCTGAAGAATGACTTTGGCGTGCCTGTGAGCCCATTCTGGGCGTTTTTCGATCAATGCGTGACTCAAATTGATCATTTGTTGTCTTGACGGTTGGAGCAAGATCGCCATAAGTCTCAACAAAAATTCGATGACATTCAGATGCTTTTTCTTTTGATTAAATAAGAAAATCATGACATGCCGCAAGTGCTCTTTATTTGGCTTAAAATTAGACATTTTTAACACCAAAGAAAGGTATGATACGTCCACGTAAACGACTTAAAAACAACTGACTTTTGTAAACAAATGACTAACAAACAAAATAGCGTTTAGAGATAAGCAAATCCTTCAATAGGCTAAGAGCGCATTCTATTGGAATTAAAACGACATTTTAAACTTTATATACTGCAAAAAATAATTTTATAAGCAGGAATACAACAAAATATGTAGAGCTCTTTCAATTTTGAGGGGTTATTCATTTGTCAAAATTTCTTTATTTATTATAAAGAATTCATTAGGTAAATAATCTAAAGGGTTATTATAACTACCAATGAATATAGAACTATCATACCGGAGATGATCTCCGAATGCGCTCGCCAACAGAAGATGGTTTGCAGAAACCAATGAAGACGGATTACAGAATAATAATTCATTAGGTTTTTCAAGTCCACACGTTTCAAAAATTAGCCATGCTTAACTTCAATAAATTCTTAATTTTTTAATTTCCAGGTAGTACTTATTTTACATATACACTGTTAATCTCTAGTACTTTTTTGTGAAGAGCAGGATTTTACTTAAAATTAGCAATTTAATTATATATTAATCTTGCAAAATTTTACAATATAGTATTTCTGGTGAACTTTGTTAATGAATTGATTTCTTCCATTGACTTATGTATGATTTCAAATTGATTCATCTGTAATCTATGTTTGATATTTAGTGCTATGTGTGATGCTTAGTGCTCTTTTATAGTTGACTGCTTTAAGTGTATTCCTTTTTTATTTGTAGATGGCCTATAATAATTTTCTAAATTTAAGCTTTAGTTATGATTTTTATTAATGGCATCAAAACTGAACTAATGCTGTAACATTGTTCTGTCATTCACTAATGCTGTTAATTTTAAATATCTTCATGTTCCTGATGATTCTTTTCCTGTTTTTATTATTGTTTATTGTTTTTATTCAACCATTTGCATAAAATACCAACTGTAAATTTTGTATATATAATACGAAAAATATATTTTGTATTTTATACAAATGGCTCCTGAACCTCTAACCTTAAAATTTAGTTTAATATATTGACAACTAAATCAAAGAATAAAATAAAATTAGTCATTTATAGTTATTTGTGTGATTTTATTGTATTTTCCTAGGCATTAGACTATTATAATGGGCTTGACAATCCAAATCATTACTCCCCCCTCTCAGAATATATGCTTTTATTTTCAAGACACATAATATAAAAAAAGGAATTAAAAAAAAGTCTGTACGTTGCACACAAAATATTTTGTAAACAGCTGAAACAATTTTAATGAAATTGTGGTATTGAGTTCTATCCACTCTGTCTAATTTCATATGAGCATAATATATTTACCCTAAAGTGTTAAAATAAGTATTAACATTTTTAAATTGCTTTAATAGCCAAACAGTTGCTCCAATCGACCTGGGTTTGATGCCATTTTGACTAATGCATCAAGATTTACAATTTTTGCTTATTCTCTAATTTTAATTTTTTTTTTTTTTTGTTTCTTCAATTCTTTTCTTGTTAAGAATTGGATATTGTTAGGAAGGATAGAAATTTTATCACAGAATTTAAAATTTTTATTATTTAATATGAATTATAGCTATTTTTCTGCTCTAAAATTATGAATGTTTCAATAATTGTATTGAACGTTGGTGATCCTACATAGAATTTTGCCTGTTACCTCTTATTTTATAAGGGGTGTTACAAGGAGCAATTTTTATAGAGAATTATGTTGCGAGTTTAGTTTATATTTAAAAAAAAAAATAATATGGTTCTGTTTGCAATGTTGGTGTCTCCATTATGACAAAGGAGTATATCAGGAAGAGAACTTCATTGAAAAATTTGTTGTGGGTTTAATATGTTTAATTTTTTTCCCCATGGAAGAGAATTTGCTTGGCTATGCAGTGGGTGTGTTGATTAGTAAATTGTATCTATAAATATTGGTTACATTTAAGTATTTTCTTTCATTTGTACCTCAAAAATAAATTTATGTCACTTTTATTGTCTAATTTTTTTAATGAATAATATTACTGTCTTCTTCTTCTTTCTCTTCCTCCTTATTCAGGCACTTTCAGTGTGAAGGATATTACTGGAAAATGTATATTAAATGGGGTTTCAACATTTTTATGAACTGTTCTAGATTAATTTGCAGTGTGTACTTTTACCAGTAGTGTGAGCTTATTCAGCTTTAGTAATTTTTTTCACCAAACTGGTGAACTCTTCCCTTTAAAATAGTATGTGAAGAATAACTTTAACTATTTTATTTTGTGAGAGCAAGAGAGGAGAATGGAGTAAAATTTAGATTTTAAAATATGATTTGCCTAAAGTAAAAATAAAAAGACTGGTTATTCAATGGGCCAAATCTATTTCTGCATCGATCAGACTGTTTAAACTGGTTTTTAAAAATTTCCAGTGAAATTCAGTATACCTATATTGGCTTATAAGGACACACTGATGTGCACGAGTCATGAGCAAAACCTTATTTTACTAGGGGTTTCAAGAATTTCAATTTAGCTGTGGTTAAATAAATGATTCATGTGAATCAAGAGGAAAAAATGTTATTTGTGGTAATTTGAGTTTACATAACATGAATATTTCAATAGGAAATGAAATTACACAGCAATTAGGCTGTATTACTTTCAGTAAGAGACTCTTTCCACCCCCCCCCCCCTTTTGGATGTGAACTTTTCAAATTTTTGACTATGCATTTTTCCTTTTTTTTTACTATATGTCCAATCTAATTAGTCATATATGTATATTCCAGATTACTCACACCAGTGTTTTACTCGTTCCTTTTTTTATTTTTATATTTCGTATTTGTATATTTATATAGTAAATGTATGTTGCTTTTAGATAGCAGTTCACTAACTTTTTGCACTTCATTAACTTGGCTCTTTCTGGAAATATCCTAAGATCAACTACAGTTTTGATTGATCTATTCATTCATAGACTTATTTGAAGTCTATAAATGAATGTTAACAGTTAGCATTATATTCAGAGATCATCTTATTTGCTTAAAGCCAGGGTTCTTTCAGGCCTAATCTCACACTGGTATTTCTGCTAATCTACCAATATGTTTTCTGTTTATATATATATATATATNGATGATCTTATTTAACACATATATATATATAAAGCGAGCATGCATACGTGTGTGCATGTCTATTTGTCTTGTTTAGAGTAATAACAAAATAGACCTAAAGTGTAATTTTATACATATTTGCTTTAGAAAATTTTCAAAAGAAAAAAAAAGCATATTTAGAAAGATTTTTAAGAATGTAATTTTGAGTGTTGGGCAGGCCCTCTTCATCTTTGAATATAGAAACCGAATTCATTATTTAGGGGTTACATTGCAAATCCTCAAATGAATTAATTTTTTATTGAAATCAGATGAAGGAAAGGGGGGTATCGAGGGAGACCAAAATTTATAATTATATCTTATAATAGAATCTCCAATAATAGAATCAAGTGGTGTGATAAGTGATAGGTTATGTGCATATACTTGCTACAAAAATGATAAAAAAATGAGAAACTTAGTCTTTGGAATTATTTCTACTCAATATGTGAATAAAATTACAGACATGCCCTTGGTGTCCTCTTTTCAGCTTTTGAATGAAGTATGCCTTTGTTATGTTTATGATTTAGTCCCCGAAGAAGAAGAAGAAGTCCCCCCAATGCCCGTACTTCGACGTCGGCCTGCTGGACCAACAACTGTTGATATGAGGTTTAAAGAAGTAGATGTTAATTTGAGGCAGTTTCGTGGAACAAGTGGACCTCTTGGGTGAGGATATATTTATTTACTTTTATTATGTGGAAGCAGTTAATTCTTGAAATAATATTAGAAGTAATAATATATTCTCCTTTGAAATAATATATTCTTCTTCTTCTTATAATTTATGGTGTCTCATATAATAAACTATATTATGTATTATTGTAACATAATATTCATATTATAATAACATACTGAATATATAATGATTTAAACTATGTATGAATAGAATAGCTGATTAATAGAGAAGAGAGATAGGATTTTTGGAACTGTTTGGCTGATCCTATAAACAGGGTACTGCACCCAGGTACCAGTCACTTTTTTCAAAAGGTTATACTTATCTTCTAATTTTTTAGCTGTAACAATGGTTCATCCCATAAAGTCTGGCTCTTTAAGATATTTTTTTGAGATCAGATGGATGAGCTATTTCATTGCTTAAAAACAATACCATATGCTAATACCTTCCCAGTTCTGACTCACGAGTTTACTTAGTTCTCTTAAAATGAAATCTGTACTGGCTAAAGAAGCTCTCTGACTGAGCTACTGGCTTGTATGTTAGTAACCTGTTAGGTATTAATTTATATTGCTAGTTTTCAGCTGAGAATAATAAACGGTACTTATTAACGTGGATTGTATGTTTGGTTGTGCTTCCAGACTGAGGAAGTTAATCTTCAAAAGTTTTATTCGCCATTCTATTGGTAACTAACACCAAGTGATATGTCCCTAGTAAAAACTTAAAACATTTTTTTAAAAGAGGTTCCTCTTGACTGCTCTCATTGATACTAGTGGCACTTGAAGATTTATCTATTCCTTATTATCAATTTCATGAAAATACATTTGAAAGTGATAAAATATCACTTAACTAGGAATTTAAATATTGATTCAATGAAGTTCTCATGTTGAAATATATTTCAAACTAATTTTGAAAAGGCAATCCAGATCCTGCCCAAATTAGGGAACATTGTAAATAAAATTATTTATTAATTTTGAATGAATGTTATAAGGCAATTGATTAGAGATGTATTATTTAATAGATGTTAAATTTTTAAAACTAAAAGTCTGCTTTTGTAAATACTTTTTTACAATCTATATTTGGTGTTTACCTACTTAATTTCCATATTTATTGGTATCTTCTTGGAAGATGTTTTTATTCTACTGGAATTCCCAATTGATATGAACTATAACCAAATGATCATTAGTTAATTCTAATGCAGAGAATTCTGTGGGTAACAAACAGAATTCTCTGGCCTAATTGAAACTGCCTTGAATGCCTCTCTTCATTTTCTTTTCTTTGAAATTATTTCTAGAAAATGAAGAGAATATCTTGACATTAAAATCTGATGTTCTTGACCATTTCAGGTGTGATTTTGTTGTCTTGCTGTCTTGCCTATTTTTATCTTGCCTTCTATTCTCTTTTTAAATTTAAATTTCATAATTTGTTCATCTCTTAATAATCAAGGGATATCCAATCCAATGAAGATATTAGCTCAGGATACTCCAGTACTGATCAACTGTTTTCTGGACAATCAGAGATGGCATTGTCTAGGTCATCATCTGTTACTTCAAGGGGTAGGGGTCGACCTACGAGAGCAACTCAACCAAAACGAGCACCACTCACTGAGGTATTTTTTATATATTTAAGATAATTTTATTTCTCCCTTTTTCTTATTATATTCTCTTAATTTAATTTAATGTAGACATTACTTAGTGTAAGATTACTCTTGTTTTTAATGTAATTTAAAGCTTTTTTTTGAATTTGGATTTCATTAGCTTGAACCAAACATTTCAACCAAAGATTTGAATTATTATATTTTGATATAAAATGAAATTAATACTCAAAGTTATTTACCATCATTAGCTATCTCCTAGCCATGCTGATATCATTCTTTAGGAAGGCTGTCAAAGAACTCTGGGAACACAATCAACTTCTGTAAAATAATAAAATTTTTTCTCTTGAAGAAAATAAGCCATGGATCCACACAAGTAGTGATCAAATGGTGCTGGGTCAAGATAACATGGTGGATGAAGCAGGAATTATAACCCTTGAAGTTATTTAAAATTTTCTTTGGCTGTTTGTAGAGGAGTTCAGAATTCATAGAGTATCGATCAGAAACAAATTATTGATGAATTACATTTTCGAAATTCTGAGAAATGGAAAACAGAAAATTTTTTCAAATTGCCCCCTCCAGTAACTGGAAAAGCAGTTTGACTGCAATCTAGTCATTGCTTACCAATTTTTCATCACAGGCGACAATCTTCTGGTAAAATCTCCTATCTTCATTGATTTATTGTGTTATTCCACACTAAGGGATTACCTAATTTATTTAATATATTTTCCAAAAATCTTGCTTCTTCAATTTAAAATTTTGTTCCTCAGTATGTGGTGAATTTTCTTTCTTAAGTAGAAAATACTTCTGGGAATAATTTGTAAAATAGGTAAATTTGTTCCTCATTTTAAAAAGCCATTGTAAATAAATATTCATTAACAATGCACCTTTTACATTTAGTTTTCAGTTGTTGCAATTACAGGCCCTTAGATTTCTTTGTTTACTAAGCTTTTTATTTAATTGTGACATTTCTGTTTATATCATAGGAAACTATACTTCGTTAACAAGTTTATAAATCATAAATCATTATCTTACTCTTTATTTAGCCGACTTATTTTTAGTACATATATTTTTGAAATTTTGGTATAATACCAATGCAACATGTATGCGCATGTCCCTGTGAGATACCTAATTAAATATAACTAAGATCAGATGTTAAAAAGGGTTAAAATCCTTCCAAACAGACGCACCAACTACTTGAGCTTTTTTTATACAACTACATTCCCCCCTCCTCCCACAGTTTTCATTCTATCACCACCATTGAGAAAAGTTTTTAAACTTTGTTATAATAATTGCATTTAATTACTAAAAATTTTTATAATGAAAAATGACACATTAAAATGGGTTTTACTCTATCTATGAAAATTAACTATTGTGGAACAATTTGCAGCTTTATTAAATTTTTACAGATTTAGGCAATGTTTTGGGACAAAATTTTCCCATTTTCATACCTTTATATCTGAAAATTACATTTTAATTGTTGTTATGGGCTACGGGTCAATAATAATGAAGAACAAAAATAAATAAAAGTTCAGTTTAATATGACAAATAATTAGACCTGCTTATTACAGATAACAATAGAATCTACTGCCCTTACTAAATAATAAATAAATAAATATAAAAAAAAAAAGATTTACTTTCATTTCTTATTACATAGAGCCTCAAAAGAACTTGCTGATTACTGTCACTTATCACTTCACTGTTACTGGCACTGCAAAGGCAACAAACAACCAGCCCAACACACGCGATCTGCCACGGAATTTGTCACCGAGTAATACTAACTTTTTACTGACTGGGGGGTCGCAGGCGAGCTGCTTTTATAACTTCAGGGAAAGGCCGCTTCGGGCCTAGAAGATTCTTGTCTAAGTAACCCTACTTCCCTTCTCAGACGAAAGGAAGCATGTGTCATTCTTCAATTGGCCCCTTCCTATACAAGTCTGGTCCTCATGCCACCTACTTCCCTAGTCTTCAACATTATCAATTTTTTATTGATCCATTTGTTATCTGAATATAAGGATGAGCCCTCTTACTTTAGGAAGTGTGATCAAAAACTACTCTTGTTTAAGAGCCTAAGGATAAAAAATAATAAAAGTAATTAAATAATTTTAGGGGATAAATTAATAATAAATAAAAAACTGTCTTATAATATTCTTTTGTCTCCTAGCAAAAGAAAAAAAAACACTAATTAATTAACCTCTTCTTTAATTTCTAATTACACTGAACAACAAAGTTTTTGTTTCGGGGTTGATATTGGCTGATTTTAATGTAATTCCACATGTTAAAACCGAAAATGACCATAAAAATTATATATTAGCTCTTGTTTTCAAGATATAGTATCATTCTATTATATATATATTGAGTTTTCAACAAATGAAATATTTCATCACCAACAGTTGGTACACATGTTTGTTTACATAACACCCCTCTCATCAGCTGTTCATAAGTAGTAAACATAACCTTTGCGAGTTTGTCAATTGTACGCACGTGGTTGCTATTGAAATTATCGTGTGAAGTTGATTTTTAAATTAATTTAAGTGCTGATCTGAAATGCCTCGAAAGTGTGTGAATTCTGTCGATAGCTTTTGCTATATATGTGGTGAAATAACATTTAAGGCTCAGAAACGTAAAATGTCACCTATCATTAAGACTGCCTATGAACATTATTTTGGTGTAAAAGTTGGGGACCAAGATAAATCATGGGCTCCTCATATATGTTGTAATTCTTGTTCCGTCATATTGCGAGAGTGGCTGAAAAATAACAAGCGGGCAATGGCTTTTGCAGTACCTATGGTTTGGCGTGAGCCTACCAATCATACAGACGACTGTTATTTCTGCTTAACTCCTCCCATTAAGCAAGGTTTATCTATGAAGAAAAGAGGAACGGTGAAATACCCTAATCTCCCATCTGCTCTTCGGCCTGTACCACACTCAGACAATTTGCCAGTCCCTTCTCCACCCCAAAACTATGAAATTTTAGAGGAAAGTGATGAAGTCTGTTTACAAGAAGCAACCCATCCTTCTACATCCTATGACCCTGATTTTGATGTAAGCGATAGGTCTAGTGATCCGCACAGAATTAGTCAAGCAGAGTTGAGTGACCTTATAAGAGATCTTGGCTTGTCTAAGGAAAAGGCTGAGCTGTTAGGGTCAAGACTACAACAGTGGAATCTTCTAAAACATGATGTGAAAATATCTCAGTACAGACAGCTCAGTACAGGATGCTCCAGAAGTGTTTTATAAAAGACAAGCTAAACGACAGCGATCTTACAATACATCGGATTGACTTAATTGAAATTTGGTGGTACAAACCTCTTTTATTTGTCAAAACACTAAGAATAATGTTTTTTTTTATCAATTTTGTACTTAAAATATTCTAAAAGAAACATAACAATATTGTTTTTTGTACTTTCACTTTTCACGTATAGTATAACTACTCTTTAAGATTAAGTGCTGTATATCTCAAAAACCAGAGCTAATAAAAATTTTTCAATGTTATTTTCGTTTTATCACCCCAAAATTAGTAGAAATAGACTAATTTAGTGTAGGAAACATTCAAAAAATATTTTTTTGTTGTGCAGTGTTATTGCAAATAGAATTATTTTGATAAGATGGGTATAATTTTATCATTTTTTAAATACTTACATTCTTTAGATTTTCATGACAATTATTTTGTATACTCTGATGAATTTTTGAAAATTAACTGCACAATAGTTAATGCCTTAAAGGTTAAGAACTATTTTTGGTTTTGCATTTTTCTCTTTATCCTGGGAAACCTGAATAAATTTTCTTAAACTAAAATTAATAACAGTTCTATAGTATAAATGAAATTATTTATTTTACACATTTTCAGTTTTATTGCATTCTATTTTATAACTTTTTTATTGCATGGGTCATTGTGTATTGGATTTGTGGCATAAGTATTCATATTTTCTTTTGTTTTTAGCCTATAAAGCATATTGGAATCAGATATGGGTTGAAAATTATTAAAATCTTATTGTATTTTTATTGTATGTCTGACAATTTTATTATGTTTTAGACTTTTTCAAATGTTTTGCAAAAAAGTTTTGTCTTTCTGTATAATATTTATTTATTTATTTTAAAACATCTAATGACTGAAACATTTAATGAGATACACACATACATCAAATGAGTTCATTTTGATGCCAGAATAAAGATATTCTGTAGAATTTTTTCTAAATTAAAAAATTAATTCTCCCTTTCAGAAATTCATTTGTTTGACTTCAAAAAATTGTATATTGTATTAAAAACAATAAATAAAAAAATTAATATTT
>KZ807045.1:550772-562645 GCA_000696205.2 Oncopeltus fasciatus
ATCATATATATATATATATATATATATTAACTACAGGGCATTTTTGTATTTTCAACTTTTCTAAAATTTCTTTTCCCCTTATCCCATTTATACCCTCAGGTGTCCAAGAACTGCTACTTCCTGGTATTGCTTTAGTATTCTAGAGATCTATGAATATCTCCTAGAGATGAACCTCTGACTATAGTTTTGAGGTCTCTTGGTTGTTAATAAAACTGTGTTTATGTCCTTTATCAATTTACTAAACAAATAAAATCTGTTAGAATGCTCAGAGTTAAGTAATACTGGTAAGTCACTCAATTCCAGCCAACCAATGAAATAAAATATATAACTATGTTGGAGTTAATCATTATTAATTCACATCTACAAGCATCATCCGTAGGTAACACAATTTGGCCCTCTGCTTGAGAGGTGTCCTTAACAGACACATATACACTTGCTTTTGCTTGCAAACACACATCACACACACTTATGCACACACTCTTTTAAAGACACATTTATTACTGGTTGCTTTTTTTCACCTAAAGTAGTTCAAATGATGAGATAATCCCCTAGGCCATTTTTTTCTCCCATAAACCTCCTATTTTGGTGTACTCAGTTTGTTTTTACACTGAAAATAGCTGATTTATTTGAAGAGCAAATGTTTATTTAAGTAGTAATCCTTTTTTTCAATTAACTGAATCTGTTCTTATGTCTAGAAAGAACCTCTTTATTTATATTTCCCTCTTCATTCCCATACCATTTCCTTATCTTCTCTGTTCTCTTTTTTACCAAGAGATCAACTTTCATGAACTATTAAAGATAAATGTTTATGAATGGAAGCAAATCTGGAGAAGGACCATTATATAAGTAATTATATTCTATTTAACTTCAGTGACAATGCTGTGACTAACATTACTGGCTTATTTTGAAGAGTATTATGTATATTGTTTTAATACTAACATGGTTTTTACCTCAAGTTCCTACCGTAAAAGTAGGTGCATTTAAAACAAAGAATGCATATTGGCATTTACTTTTTCAGCTCTATTTTAATAATTTAAAAAAATCATTTTTATTTTATTAGTATTATGCTTTTGAATTATGTAATAAACTATTAATTATTGCATGAATTTTATTTTAATGTAATTATCATGCTTAACTGCATTCTTTTCTTATTCAAATACTTTGTATTTGTGAATAGACTGTGTTAATTTCTATTTGGTCTGTTGATGAGCATTATCATATCTATAGGAGTAGGCCTTACCTGATACCCCCTTAACTTTTTTAGTAGTTTACTGTTGTAATTTCTATTTTAAACCCAATATATGTATATATATATATATATAAATATATATATATATATATTATTTTATTTTATTGCTTATATATATTTTCTATAAAGCAACAAAATTAGGAGTAGAAGTCTTCCCATGATCTAAAACTTAATAGTTTATCAATCCCAGTCGTATTAAAAGTCAATGAATAATGGTAAAAACAAAATATTCAATAATGGGTTTTGTTATTATTTTATATTCAGGCACACAATTAGTTTCCACAGTTTGCTAGACAGATTTTTTCTTTTAATGAAAATAACTAGTGTTATTAATTTATATCTTAGTAGTTAAGNATTATTCTCAGCAAAGATCAAACCCTCAGAAAGGACATGGATCTACATGAACTATTTTTTAAATTTTTACCTCTCTATCACCTTCTGATATGTTGATCAAAAATTTACCAAACATACATAAATGTATATTACATAAATATAAATTTCACATGGTTGGTATAGAATTTAAATTTCTATTTTTATGCTTTCTCATACCCATGTATGATATTTTGCATTCATGCCTTTGCATGTTAAAATTAATTTTAAAATGAGGAAAAAAATGTAAACAAATTTTTTTCATTACTTAACTTAAGATTTTTATGTTTGCAAGTATATTTTAAAGATCCATTTATGCTACTCTTTGATACAAATGCTTTTTTTTATGCATAATTTTTTATATTTTTTTTTACCCATTCTTTAAAAAAAATATAGATAGGACTGTATCTAAAATGGACAAAATGAATCTAGGATCACACAAGCAATCTACTAGATTATTATATAGGTGCATACAAATAAACCATGTATTAAATTATTTTGAACCAGGGTTATTGTAGACATTCAGGCAATTTATTAATTTGGTAGATGCCAAAATCATTATTAGTGCTCAGGTTCCATATGTATTCTAAGCTTATTATACTTTTAGGGTTAAGAAGATAGAAGAGATCAGCTGGTAAAATTAAGAGGTGTGAAAACAGTTGTAAAATATGAAGAGTGAGCCTGAAAAATATTTTGTATAAACAATATCCTGGGAGGAAAAAAAAGACTTCACAATAAACAGAAATATGATTTAAGTAGTTGTATAGCATAGCTTGAAAATATTCCTACAAGTTTTATTTTTTAATTATAACAGCAGAAACATAAATAACTGTAGCATCCAGGTACATAAGAAATATAGCATGCTTAATCTTAATATATGTACTTGCACCTCCCAAAAAAGTTGTACTATTTTTTTTTAATTTTTAAATAACTTAAACAGGAGTGGCTCACTCTAATAATATATATTAGTTTTTCTAATGGTCAAGGATAAAGAAGAATAAATATCTTACTTTCACAGTTCAAGAAATAGTTGGATGAGATTAGGAGTGTTTTCAGAGTACAGAGGTATATAAGGTATAATTGTAGATAGTATAAGAAGAATAGGCAATATAATGTATTATGAACCTAATAAATTATGGAAGGAAGTGATAATAAATAAAATACTATACAGACAGAAGAGATGACAAATATTTAAGAAATAATTATTACTATACTCAAGAAGCTTCTAAGAATAAAAGCAATATGTTTCATTCTTCTCTCCTTTAGAGTAGTTAAAATGAACAAGAAATAGAACAAGTTGGTAATATTTAGGAAAATATTTGTAGGCTATTTATTCATTATTAGTTTGATTGTGGTTCAAAGGTTCAAAAAGCACAGGAATACCTTGGATTCCTTATTGCAATGTGCTTTTGATGTTTCAAAATATGAACTAAGATGTAACCTTTTTTTTATAATTTGATATACCTCTTAATCACCCTTACATTCTTGACTGATATTAATGAAATCATCCAATTCACTCACACACATACACAAACAAAAATTTTTTTTACAGGATTTTATACTATTTTTGAAATAAATAAAATAATTTAGTATTTTGGTGATAGTACAAAATATGTCAGCATCCTTTCCAATCTGGTAATTCTAATCTTTCTGAGATTTTTCTGGCCCTGATTCCATCACTCCAACCAACCATAATTTTCAACTAAAGTTAAAAATCTTTGAAAAAGAAACAATAATTCAAGTCATTTTTTAATGAATGCATTTTAAGGAGGAACATATTTCGACTAAAATTCCTCTTCTATAGGTTGTTTACCTGATGATTGATTCGTTTTCTTTCTCTGGTTTCTTATTTTTATTTATGTACATGTCTGTGTTAAAGGCTTACAATCATGAAGTACTTGATAATATTAAGGAGTTATTGAGAAACATATTGGGGCATAAAGAAGAACTTCTTTATTATTTATTGGGGGTTAAGAAACAATGCAAGGTTCAGTATATTATCTATCAGAGCTGAAAAGTGGTCAGTCAAGTGCATGAGTAATATGTTGGTCACCAACTAACTGGTATATGTCATTGTTCTTAACAAGAATATTATAATTATATTGAGACCCAGAGAAGAAAAATAATAGTTTTCTATCACCCTTGTATGAAAAAAAAAAAAAAAAAATTAAAAAGAAAGAAATAAGTACAACAAGGAAAGTATCAGTGGTGAATTATATCCCACTCTGTGACTTGCATTGGGTTGTACTTTCTTATCTCATCTAAATATTGAAATGGAGTTTTTCTTCTGAGGATTGGAAAAACTAAGAAGTGAGGGATGATTTAAACAAAAGCTGATGCCACTCACTTTGTGTCTTAGTTTAAACAGAGCTGGTATGCAGTTAAGAAAGATTAGACATATATGCCTCACACATGAATCCTGATTCTCTAGGAATTCATTAGATGCATGAAATGATTTACTAAGGCTAGCTTTTTCTTAATTAATTTGGTTGTAGTACAGGGTCAATTTTAGTTGGACTGATTTTTCAGATTGATTTTGTAACAAATGAAACCCTTGTTTACCAATGGATGCCTACATAAATAATTACTGGTAGGATTATTTCATTTTCATTGGAAGACCAAAGAAGATAGGGTCCAGTGAGATATGTGAGAAAATCTGATGAAGATATTTGATGTAAGGGTAAGGGAATAATGGTTTAAAATGAAAGGACTGTTATAAGCCTGGAGGGCATGTATCAACTAGAGTGTAAACAAATATCCTCTGAATACTGAATGGATTTTTTCAAGCTTCTTTTCGAAAACTGTTTGATGAGTTTATGAATGGATGAAATCAGAAGAGGCAGATAAAAGAAAGACAAATTTAAAAATCGAAATAATTTTATTATCATTACTTTTATGAAACATTTATAATACATGCAAAAAGTTTTTCTAAATTTTTTTTCTAACATTTATATTCTATAAAATTTTTAGAGAAGGACTTATTTTAAAAAGTATTTAATCCTCCTATTAACCACTGTAGGGTTATGGAGGGAGGAGCAGGAAAGGCATCCTTTTCTGTGCAAGCAATAATAATTAATTCTAAATTACAATGATAATTAGAATAATAAATTAAATTAGTCCTGCCAGATTTAAAACATTGATTTTTAATTTTCAATAAAGTAAGGTTTTGAGACTTTTATGATGCTTAACGTACACTTTAATTGTTGAAAATGTACTAAAATTACGTATATTTTTTTATTTTGATTAGCTGCTTAGAATCTGCTCCCCCTATAAGCTGGAACTCACTGCCCAAAAATGTAAAAAAAAACTGTGATATGAAAGTAGAGCATAGTTTTACAATGAAAACATTTGTAAGGAAATGTATGTTATTTTTATTCACATATAAATTGTTCTCCATCCAGGAAAGCTATTATTTTATCTTAAGTTTATTTTATTAAGTTATGTGTTACTGATAAATAAGCAGCTGAAATGAAACATTTATAGAAATAGAAATGATTCAGCAGGAACTTCATGCAATCGAATATCATAATTTGGTTAAGTAGCAACTAGGTGCAAGTTTATTTTTCATTTATTGTACTAATTATTTGTAGTATTTTTTATTGTGTAATATAATATAATTTTATGAGGCCCCTGGGACTTATTAGTACATCCATTCAGAGTATTGTTCTGAATGCCAATGATATTCCTTCATCCTGGTTGCCTTCTTACAATATATTTATGCCTGTATGCAGTTAGATAAACAGTCCTGTATTTTTTTTAGCATGATGAATTAATGAAAAATTGATGCAGAAAAGCAGATGATCTCGAAAAGCAAGACTAAATAATGTTGCATGTTTTTGAATTCTAGCTTTAAACTCTAACTAGATAGCATTTTTGATAGCAGATAGCATACCTAGTATCTCCCACTTCCTTTCATATTTTCTTTTCTAGATATTTGTTTTATATGTTGTTGTCTTTTATACGTTGTTTATTTCTTCCAACTTTTGCTTAGATAATTATCTATAGTATAAGGAGTTATTTGAGAAAATATGTCTTTCTGTAACAGGTTACCTCCAGTTTTTCAACACTACCTAGGACAAGAGCCAGATCTGCTCGGAAGAAGACTCAGTAATTTGTATTTCTCTTTTAAAATATCTGTCCTTTGTATTTATTCAATGTTTTTCTCTGTTTATTATGAAATGCATTGCTTTTGAGATTAGTTCCTTTTTACCCATAGAATAATGGAAAGATGATCTTATTTAACACATGTTATAATGTTATAAATGTTTTATTTTAGAGCAACATTAATCAAAACTTTATTTTGATTTACTCACCTATAGAAGCAAAATATATGCATACGTTTTTAAAAATTGAGATTAATATTGCCACAGGAGGGAATTTTTTTTGTAATTTTGTATTGCTCTCTTTTAAACATAAAAATTATTACGTTGTATTGACTTATAAAAAGTTTTTATTTAAAATTTATAGCCCTATTATTTGTTCCTATTATTTAACATTGTTGTTTAACATTGTTGATTTTCCCCTGACATTTATGTAACTATACTGATGTTTATGTAATTATTGCTCAAAAAAGAAAAAAAAAAAGAAAAAAAAAAAAAGAACCTTTTATATTTGATCGCAGGAGGATTTAGGAATTGGAACTTAGAATGTGATTTTAGATGTAGTGTTATTTCATATCAGAATTCAATTTATTTAACTTGCTTAAGTCTAATTGTGTCTTCATCTTTTATGGTGGTAATTTTATTTCTCTGTCAAAAAATATATTTATTATATTTTGATTGTGTAAATCTGGTGTTGGAAGACTGTTCCAGGGCTACTTGTACTGTGATAAGCAAATTATATTTTTTAATCAAGTTGAGAAATTCAAAGGAATATTGTTTTATCTGTTTTTTGTTTTTTTCTTTTTTATTTACAAGTGGAGACACCATTAGTTAAGGCAATTGCATTTTTCTATTTTATTATTATTGTATTTCTGAGTATTTGTATGACAATAATATTTTGATATGTGACTCATTACTAGTCACATTTATTGTTAGATCATTAAAACTTTTCTATTAGTTTATGCACTTAAGGTCCTCTATATATGTAGTTGTTACCTTGGCTTTGCTCAAAGATGCAGAAATCTTTGATTGCAAATATTAAGTTTGTCAGTTTTAATTCAAAATATTTTGTAATACAAGTGAAATATTTAGTGATATAAGACTACTGTAATTTCTATGCTTATTAAGATATATTTAATCTCAAAGGATCGGAAAAAAATTATCTAGTAGTTTTGAAATATTATGGAGAAGTATAAGGAATTATTTAATATACATTATATAATTCTTACGCAATACATTGCACTTAACTTACTTTCTTATCCAAGTCAGTGTTAGGTTCTTATTTCTTCGAGTTTGAGCTCGATCTCTCAATATAATAAACTTTGTAAGCCATTAAGAAAAGTATTAAGTATATTATCTGAAATTGTTTTTTATGTCTAACTATTTAAAACAGAAATTTCTAATCTAATGATATTTTGAAATATCATACTTTTGAAATAAAGTAGTAATGCATCTTTGTGTAAAGCCAGCCTTAATATATGTCTTAAAGCTTTAAAAGTTATTTATGTTGCTGAAGTTACTAGAGTGCACAAGAGCTGTCCAGCATTTCACTAGTCACAGTCATTGTTATCATTGATTCAATGACTTTAATTATTCTATGAAATTTAAGTTTATTATCTTAAGTCAATGGATTTACTATAAATTAAAATATTCCTATGAATGTCAATTGTTTCTTGTTATTTATATTTAAGGATTTGCTAAATTTACTTAAAAATTAAGAAGTTTATGAAATTTTGTTTGTTCTGAAGAATTAAAAGAATTTATTGAAAAATGTTAAGAAAAGGATATAATAAGATATAAGTAATTTATGAATTAAGGAATGCATATTGAATAAGAAATTGGTTTTACTCTATTTTTGGTTGAAATAATCTGAAAACTTTAAAGTGTCAATTGAATTATTATTGGCTGACATAAATTGTTGGATATTTTCAAAGATTTTTTGAGCTTTTTAAAAAGATGATGTGAGTGATGTATTTCACTATTGTTGAAAATGTAAGTTCAGTTTTAGGACTGCTGTTTCCTTTTAGAATTAGACAAAATTGAGGAAAATATATCAGTAGTTTAT
This sequence comes from Oncopeltus fasciatus, assembly GCA_000696205.2. Taxonomy (NCBI): domain Eukaryota; kingdom Metazoa; phylum Arthropoda; class Insecta; order Hemiptera; family Lygaeidae; genus Oncopeltus; species Oncopeltus fasciatus. The sequence continues at coordinate 558,556 of KZ807045.1, forward strand.
AAAAGAGAATGTACATAATTAATTTTGTTGATGAATAGCTGTGAACCACATTAGAGTACTTTGGTTACTTCTTCAAGCCTAAACCGGATTATTGGTTTCTGAAATTGGGTATCAAATTTTTTCTCATTTACAAGTTAATTATAGTTGTCTGATAAACTTGGTCAAAGTAAAATTTAATTTAATTTAATCTCATTAATATGTTAATTTGCAAATTCAAAAATGAATTATTCTAAATTTTTCCCACTGACTTTCAATTTGATATTTTAATTGGTCTTAAAACCATAGATAGGCTAAAAGAGTTACAACTAGTACTTTCAGCAAGCAATTTTTATTGATAACTTAAAGCTAATTTCTCTCAATAAATAATTGTATTTTAAAAGTTCAACTACAACAATTGAAAACAAATAGTTACCTGTGGAGTTACTATTTTCATTTGTAAAAGTGTTAGTATGTGGAACTTATTTTTGTTCATTAAGGATATAATAACATGTATTTGCTGGGAAATAAATTCTTAAATATTGCCATTGAAACTGCGTGGGAACAATATTTAGTTTAATGTTATCATTGTTATTATTTTTGTTGATAATTAATAATGGAAGGCAATTGTTTTTCCTGAATCAGTATAATTGTTAAATACATTTACTGATTGCTGAATTACTTTTCTTTACAAATTAATTTTGTTTTGTTTTATCTACTTATTTATTTTATCGAGGGGGCTTCCAGCTTCCCCCTGTTTATTTTAACAAAGTACTAAACTTTGCCAGCATAATGCTTTGTCCAATGTAAAGAATTTATACTAATGTCTTGCCAAACTGTGTGTGTGTACCATTAGTAATTAGTTAATTATTCTGAATTATCATTCATCATTTATTGATATATAAATAATGAAATACCAAGTTTGTTATATTTATTTAAGAAGAAGNGTACTTTTCTTTTTGCTGTTAATGTATTTTTATAAATTTTTTTAATTTATTTTTTAGAATATTTATAAGATTCCATTTTTTACTTCAGGTTTTAGTGTATTTATCGAACATATATGTATATTTTGATTAAAAGAGCAATTAAGAAAATTTTTATGTTTATTTCACTATAGCAAGTCATGATGTACTGAACATAAATTTCTTTTCATGACTCGTCTATATATATATGTCTTAATCAGATGATTATCTTGCTATTAGATAATAGTTGTGTGAGTAGTTAAAATTATTTTGTGAGTATCTAATTTTTCTTTTTTTTTATCTTAGAAAATGAATTTAATGATTTTTTAAAATTATTTATGGCAGGTTAATGCTAAGGTAAATACATTTTTTTTGTGTGTTTTTTTCCTGTTATTATTTTCCTGACATAGATAAGTTTCATTAAAATTACATATATTTTTAATTAGAACACAGACAGTGTGTCAAATTGAAGTATGAATGCTTTGAGTATCCTACGGGCTTATATGCGAAGTGATCATTCACATTATATATAATATTAGTAATATTATAGTATAGTGAGATAATATTGAGGTCAAATAATAAGAAATTAACAAATTTTAAATGATTAAAATGTTAACTACTGTTAAAAAGTAAGAAGAAGAACTAAAACTACTGTCTATGATTTCAATACAAACCTTTCTTTTTTTCTTCATTATTCCATAGCACCAACAATTTTGTTAAATCGTACGACCATTATTGGGAGTGTTTCTTTTACAATACAAGTACAATACAGATATTATTCTAATAGGTAATAATTAGGGGAAAGATTCTGGGAGTGGTACTGGAGTTTAAGGTAGGTTGAAATCATCTAAAGAGTTATATCTTGCTGGCCTAGCTTATATATATCTCGGCTAGCTTACTCTTTCTCAAAGCAATAGCTCTCTCAACTTACATTTTCAATGTCATATACACCTGAACGTAGCAAGTGTTTGAGTGAATAGATTACTGGTTGGAGACAGCTAAGGTACGCTGATTTGTCTCAACAGAGCTCATGAAAACTATATCATATGTTGTAAATCTTACAGGATCCTCTCTGTTTATCGATTCCTCTCCTTTCAGCCATTTTATATTTTATATATAAAATATAAATTGTCTGTATGCCCTTGAGTTACAAATTACAAAATCGGTTATTCAGCTTTTTTTTTCAAAACTTAGGAAGAGTCATTAATGGTTGAAATTAGCAGAGGAAAAGGGGTATTTTAAAAACGTAATATAATAGTTAATATTTTTGAAAGAAAAATATCCTAATTTTATCTTCATTACTCATGAAATAAATGAATAGAAGAAATCCCCCATCTGCTTGTTCCAAATATTATCTTATTTGTTATTTTTTCTTTAAATTATAGTTTCATTTTTTATTAAACAGCTGTTTATTGTAAATAATCTTTATTTTGAAATTTTCATTTTGGGCCTACAGAGATCCATTTCTTATTTTAACTATTTTGTTGGTATTTTGTTAATGGAATCCCATATCTGCTTGTTCCAGATATTATTGGATTTGTTATTTTTTTTCCTTTAAAGTTTTGCATTTTAATAAACAGCTGTTCATTGTCAGCAGTCTATTTGGAAAATTCCTTATGTTGTTCTTTTTGTTGGTAATTTGATGATAAATAATTGCTGAATGAATAGGCTGCAATTTACCATTATAAACATTGATACTAATTAGTCTATTTTTTTAATTTTCTTAGGGTTACATTATTTCTTTTTCAAGACTATCATATAACTATGTTAAAAAATAATCTGGTCAAAAACAAGAAAAATACAATTTTAAGCGTTCATAATTTTTAAAAATATTCACCAATGACTCAGTACAATTTTGTAATAAATCTTTTAGAAAAGATAATAATGGCAATGACCAAATCATTAATTTATTCTTTAAGTAATATTTTTGTGTGGGATTGTTAATCCATGCTTTCGGGATTAATGATCTTGTCATCAGAACTAATGTACTGATATTACAAGGTGCCATGTATCAAGGGGTTGTGGATTTTCTAGTTCTAGAATGCAACTTCTCAGTAAATGAAGTACTTAAATATGTTTTAGTTTTGATGAGGGTTCATCAATCCTGATAGCTTTGGTTCAATAAAAATATGTAAAGTTTATTGAGCAGTCTTACCTATAAATAATAAAATCAAACTAGCTTCCAGTACACGTAAGGGTATTTATGATGTTTTGAACAGATTGTTTTAGATCTTGCTGCTTTTAATACAATTATATATCTGTTTCTAAGAATGGATTTAATTTAATTTTGGATTGGGAATGAGCAAATTGACAAATGTTCAATTTTAATCATTGGAACTCAGACAAAATCTCTTTTAGCAAATTTATTCTTAAAGGTTAGAATTAATACTGAGTTTAATTAATTTTTTTATCACTAATATTTATAAAAATATCTTTTTCCGATTTACTCTAACACATAAACACAAGTGATTTTTAATTGATTTGAACAGAGTATCTCAAGAACATATGGAATTTTAATAAGTGAAATAATTTTCCCTATTTTATTCGTTAATATACCTTTGATAACTTACTTTTATTCAAAAAATTTTCTTAGTGTGTAAAGGATTACTAAATCCCTTCAGGTTTTTTTTTTTTTTTTTTTTCCCTTACTCGGAATGTATATTTTTCAATGACAAACTAGTTATTTTTTTTGAGATGCTGATGAAAATGTAATACTATCCCCATTGCATCTATAAATGGCTTTAAAAGATGACTATTGTTTGAATTGAGTTTGTTGAGCTGCACAAACATTTAATTTAATTTTTTTATTTAGGTACTATTATGAGAAGGTGTACTTTTCTTTTTGCTGTTAATGTATTTTTATAAATTTTTTAAATTTATTTTTTAGAATATTTATAAGATTCCATTTTTTACTTCAGGTTTTAGTGTATTTATCGAACATATATGTATATTTTGATTAAAAGAGCAATTAAGAAAATTTTTATGTTTATTTCACTATAGCAAGTCATGATGTACTGAACATTAATTTCTTTTCATGACTCGTCTATATATATATGTCTTAATCAGATGATTATCTTGCTATTAGATAATAGTTGTGTGAGTAGTTAAAATTATTTTGTGAGTATCTAATTTTTCTTTTTTTTTATCTTAGA
>KZ807045.1:605317-627549 GCA_000696205.2 Oncopeltus fasciatus
AAGCCCGGATAGCAGGAGATCCAGGTTCGATTCCTGGCGAGGACAGATAGATTTTTTTATTCTGTTCCCTCTCATGAATTATTTATAATTTACGTGGGATAAAAAACCACAACCAAAATAAAATATTTAAAAAGTGTAAAGTAAATTTCACTAAAATGTTATATCCTAAAAATTTGAGCTGATAGGGAAAAAGTAATAACATATTTGAATTCAAGGCATCAATTTCATATTAAGTCAGCCCCAAATACTACGGCACCAAAACAGCTGTTGCCTGTGTCATCAGTGTGTTAGTTTTGTCCTAATTATCTAATGCTTATAAATTAAAGAAAAAATTGTGGTCAAATTAATACCTTTTATCGAAGTAGTTTTTCGACGTAATTATTATTTGTTAATAATTATGTTTCTATTTTTTGTTCCCAATAAGACTGGAAGATAAAGATGGCCTTAAATGTCTTAAATTAACTGAAAGTTCTTAGAGTAGAAACTAGAGTAAAATTTAAATTTCTGGGATCATCTATTACATTTGATTCAACATTGATTTCTTCTAATAGTGATTACTTCTACTATTGACAGGAGTGTGATGTTATCTAAAGCAGCCAAAAGAGTGAACGGAGGAGGTATATAAATTCTCATAAAGATGATATTAACTGGTATAAGCTCATTGAAACAGAGGATCCCATGTGCAATTCACTGCAGCCATATGATCTACAAGTCACATCCTGGGATACCATGAAGAAAACGAAAATGGAGTCTATTAATGCCTGTGGCTGACTGGAGGTACGTATTGTCAACAAAATACTTGAGGAGTTGGGCAATTCTTTTGGCCTTGAGTTAATCACCACCCTTTTTCCTCTTATTTACCTTTTTAATATTAATTTAATATAAGTAGCTTTTGTTTTCCATAATGAAACATACTGAACAACAGTTGTTCAGCGAAATCAACTACTTAATAAAGCTGAATGGTATGAGAAACTGGTTTTATTGTTTAATTTAATATATATTTCTAAATTTAAAACTAAGAAGTTAATTTGAAGAAGAAAACAAACAAAAAAAAAAAAAAATCATTTACTAAGAAAGCTTCAGCAATGCCTACGCAAACACAACTGCTACATAATATGGGTCACCTGTTACCAATCCCTTTGATGTCCAAATTTCAACTTTGGTTATTTATTTATAAAAATGGCGACTACTAAAGTATGGGTGTTTTAGTCACCCTGCCCACTCCCCCTTTCTTTTGTAGGGGGAGTGGGCAGGGTGACACTGTGTGGTGCAAAGTATCATTTACCAGCTAAACAGACCCCTTCAGTCTTTTCTTATTGCATTAATGCATCAGGAATTCCTTATGGAAAGAGGAAACAATCTAAAATTCCTTTCAAAATTTAAATTCACCAAGAAATACTCTGCTTTACGTTGATAATTACAAATCAGAAGATATCTTTACTTTTCTATAACTCCATATTTTGTTATAGCAAATACCAAACTGCCCATTAAAAAAAAAAAATTATAGGGAAAAATGTTATTCTACTAGCAAGTCAGTTATTTGCATTGTTGCAGTATCTGATCAGAAAAGTGGCTTCCATATATACTAACTTAAACTTGATTTTTACAAAGGAAGATTTCATTGAACGTGGAAATATTCTATTTAAGAGGTAACTATTTATCATATGACCAAAAGTTGACGCCACATTAAAAAAAAAAAAAAAAGAAAAAAGAAAAAAGAAGGTATCTCTTATGAGAGTCCATCATCAATACTACTCATATTCTTTAGAAATTATAGATTTTGGTGCCCTGGTGAGGAACTGTAAGGGTGTAAAGAGCGGGTAACCCACTTACCGTAGAAGCTATATCACACCAGAACAGATGGGAACGTCGATTGACATTCCAAAATTCCAGAAAGTATAGAATAAAGTCCTCACATATATTTGTGTTCCAATGTATATATATATATATATATATATGTGTGTGTGTGTGGGTGTGTTTATAAACATATATGTGTATATGTACATATAATATTCTTCATTAAGAGACCGCTATCAAGGAAGATGGGANGTCAAACACTGTTCACTTAAATTTAGCTTCAGAAAGAGCTGAGAAGAACGAGGAATAAATGGCTGCCAACTCTAGTACTAACAATGTTCACTCAATATTAGGAGTACAGCTAAATGGACTTCTTTTTCATCACAACATAGATTCCTTACGCATGTGTGTATATATATATATAAATCAAGAACAGGTCGGATAGAGATTGCAGTGCACACACAAAAAGAAAATATCAAAGGAGCAAAATTTTCGGGGATCTCTCGCCCTTCGTCAATGAGAAGTTGTGAATATTTCTTTTTGTGTGTGCAAGGTTGATAAAAAAAAAAGTATTTTTATTATCTGCCGACATTTAGGCTTACTTTGTTGGCTGATGAAATACAATGTCATAAAAAAAAACAACTATACTATGACATCAAGTTGATGAAACTTTGATATCAAATGCTGAGGAAAAACAATAACAAAATATGTAGAAAGTTCACCACACCTATTGAAGACAAGAGGGGACCTGGATCAAATCTAAGGTCAAAAATCTCCATTTAAGAAGAATTTAATTTTTAAAATAAATGACATCCAACAAACAATAAACTGCTTTATTTGTTCCTTATGCCTAGTTATGCCCAAGTTAATTGTGGGATTTCGATCTTAGAAGCTAGTATTGACCAGAAGGTGGTATGGGGATACCATTTCGAATTACTGAAGCAACAAATCTGGTTTTGAGGGCAAATCGAGCTAGGCCAGTCATATGGCGAGGACAGGGGTCTCGGACGCGGAGCAGGAGGACACCATTCCCCGTTGACGTCAGACCCAAGTCGCTTTATCTGAGGAAATGTTGCCGTGGTCTTGGTCGCATTAGGGTGCCGTAAAAGTTGCGCCAAGGTATTTGAATAGCTTTGCTAATTGCTCTGCCGTTATCAACCCCGCTCGTTGTGAGGTCTCATTAAGTCGCTCCCGCGCAATTTCTCTTTGATTTCATAAAAACGGGCCCCGCATAAATATCTTTTATATTCCTCAAAGGTTGATTGGGTTTAGGTAGAACACAATTTAATGTCACAAATGGACTTTTTGGTGTACGACGAGAAAATATAGACCGTTTTCCAGAATTCATATTTGAAAAAAATAATTTTCTCTTATTCAATCCGAAGCTTTTGATACCACCACCACCCACAAAAATTGTTATTGGAATATTAACCGTTTAAAATAAAAAAAATCCACAGGCATTAATTGGAGGAACATTAATGGAAATTACGCAACAAGTAATTTTTAGCTGACATTTAAATAACAAGTAAATAGTTCTTCGCATGAACTTTATTTTTTTGTTGAGTAAATTTGTATAACTCTAAATAAAAATATAAATTCATATATATGTTTTTGTTTCCTTTCTTAATAAGATTGAAATCCTTGATAAATTACAAGAATTATTATGATGTTTGGAAGAAATGAGTACCCATTGAAGCAGATTGACAGAGCATACTTCACATCCCAGCGAGTCGGCGTTTATTTCACTTGAGTGATTCTCAAACGCAGTTTCGAAATTTAAAGTTAATGATGCACTTAAACTATTTTTGTAATTTTTATCTCTCAGGTTAAGGAGGCATCATATATCCTTATTGATACAGAAGAATTTCCTTTTGACAATGTTTATCTTTTATTTTAAGCGATTATTATATATGAAATATATATATTGTGGTAGTTTCCTGTGTATGCCTTATAATAGACAGTAGCTAATTGAATTAATTGGAAGTCGTATTTTACGATATATGTATATATAAATTTCATATTCTTTTACTTAGCATTTATAATTAACTTGTGCTTATTATAATATTTTTTTACTTTAAGTCCATGGAGAATTTCTCTAGCTTCAAAACGGATTAAAATTAAAATTTAAAAGTCTGTTGGCTTTCAAGGTTGGTGGCTGACAACTCTTGGTTGATAACATTACGAGAACGGGGTTAAATGCAAATAACCGTCGAATAATTATTAGATGATTTTAGTTGGGGTTCGGTCAAGGTAGATCCAAAAAAAAATACAAAATTAAACAATACAAATTTGAAAAAATGTATTTTTTAAAGGATTATCTGCCAACGTTTTGGCTTACAATGTAAGCCATCTTCAGGGCTGTAAAAATACAATGCCATGAGAATACAATAATAATTTACAATATTGTAATATAGAATTGCCATAATATAATGTGATATCAAAAGTATGAATCTAGAAAGCTATTATTAATATTGTATTCTCATGACGTTGTATTTCTACAGCCCTGAAGATGGCTTACAATGTAAGCCGAAACGTCGGCGGATAATTTTTTTAAAATACACTTTTTTTTAAATTTGTATTTTTCGGATCTACCTTGACCGAACCTCAACAAAAAAAAAACATTTATTCATGATCTCTACGGTCGAAACCTCTCCATTTGAACCAATTGGGTATATATTATTTTTTGTTAAAGTAAAGTAGTGTCAATAGCTGTTACTGGCAAGACTTACACTTTCTGCGTCAACGGCATCCAATTCGGGAAAATGTATTCTAGCAATCTCACTGATCTGTTTCTTTTGAATACTCTCCTCATCAACACCATNTTTTTTTTTTATCTACCTTGACCGAACCCCTGAAAAAAAACTCTCCTTTTTAACCTTGGAATGTGTGTTCTTCACACAATAGTACCTCCAACCCCCAGCGAAACTCTTTGATTCGATGTTGTAAGCAGAAAGCACCAAGCTAGCCGGAATCTGGTTTGTTCCTGGAGCGGGGCTGGCTCATACTCTTCAATGCCTCCGAGTGTGTATTTTCTGGAGCAGGCCGGGTGCTGGTACACCGCTCCGGGCTGCCAGTCTTCCACTGACAAGACATAAATAAGAGCGCGGTAACTCGGCCGTCAGAAGCACCCTCTAATGCCTCTCCTTCCACGTCTTCATCTGCCTATTAAAGTCTCCTAACTGCTCCGGTATAAATCTCCTACTTCTTTGTAATGGCCGCCGGGTGAGGCTCTGCCTGTCATGTCTGTCCTCGTCACATTTAGTTAATCTAGGCCGGTAGGGAGCGACTAGAAGGATGGACTGGCAAATTGTGGAAAGCGTCTCTTTCAAGGGATTAATTGATAAATCTTTAAACGCAGGACATCTATAAGAAACTTGATACTTTCAAATATAAAAGTTCAAAGCTTATATGTTACAGTGAATATAGTTTTATTATTCTCCATCTTTCTCCCCACCTTTTCTGGAGGTTCGGAAGAAATTTTATCCTACATTTATAGTAGTCATTCAAAGGAGATCATTTTAAAATCCCGCTATATGCATAACTTACTTTGTAGCGTTCTTGGAAGAACTACCCTTGATTAATGATAAAACATTTTATCCTTTGGATCAGTTAAAAATATTCAGAAGCTATTCTCTACTCAATCATTGCGTTTATATGTGAAGTTACTGGCAAAATGCAATCTATTTTAGAATCCAGTCTTCGAGAATGAAGATATTGTTTGAGCAAAGTTTGTTGCGAGTTTCTCAACTGAACAGGTTTATATTTTGAAACTCTGACCATTAATGAGTAATTAGCGTAATTATTTGTTACATATTGTCTTGACATATATATTAATACACAGTTGAAATGAAATTTATTAAATAATATGAATTATTGCTTGGAAAATTCCAACGAGTTAAGTTCATAAAAGTATATACTTGAAGTCATACAACAATATTTACAGTTTCAAGAATTCTTTCGCAGTCAAAAGTTGGGTGGATTGCGACCCAAAATTTCATAGAAAGTAGAGGAATTAAATATACTTAAATTCTTCCTTGCCGCATTTACTGATTTATGATTGCGGAGCCCTAGAATTTTAGAAGATTATTTATTTAATAATGATGCAGTATTAAGTTTGGGGAAAAACAATTTATGAAACACAATTAATTACCATGTATAGTATAAGAAGAAATAAAGAGAAAGAGAGAGAGTGTGTGTGTGTGTGAGAGAGTGAGAGAGAGAGAGAGAGAGAGAGAGAGAGAGAGTGAAAGAGTGAGAGTTTGAGGTACACTGAACCTCCCCCCCCCCCACTTATACTTGTGATCATCTAAGAGTCTAAGGGTTGTAGAGCTGGGAAGTATAGGGTTCTAAAAAAATTAGGACTTTTGATTTCTCTTAAAACTCTATTGATCAGATATTTGATTAATTTTTATTCGTATTTTTAACTAATTATACTAAATAATTAAATATTATTTATGGAACATCACAAATACGACAAATACTTCTGAACGACCAGTCTTTACATGCCAGAGATCCAAGAACAAAACTCCTCAAAGGAATGAGCTGTGCCCTGGCTTATTCGTTAAGCACCTTTGATTATGAAAAAATAATGCGTCCGAGAGATACTTATACCCTCCATGCTTTCACTGGTAGACATGCAGAAAGGGCTCACCATAAGATAATGAACAGAAACATGGCTCATTCTCTGTCTATATTTGATTGTGGGATGATCTTCCACGAGGAAATATGAAGAATATCCCGCCACTCTTAACTCCCAGATATCCAGAACTTTGTACGGAAATGGACTATACCCTGTGGCTCATAAGTTACTGCGTTTATTTTGGAATTACCTTTCATCCTGGAGTTGATGCATATATACCGTCTGCTTTAACCTCCAGGAACGATACTGCATATAGGAATTAATTGTGACCTGTTTCACTCTTTGAAGGATTGAGATGACCCTCCTCTCTGGAGATTATTATATATGCATAATGCCTCCACTAGCTGCTCATAATACAATCTTTACTTGCCAAAAATGGTGGAATGACACACTGACACACAGCTGAGTAGAAACTGTGCTATTCTAATTTACAGAATTTAAACTCTTTATTTTTTTAATGTGTTTCTAAGGAAGATAAGTCTTGTGCTTCCTTTTATTATTTTTTGTTTAAAGAATATACATTATGAAATATCAGCATACCAATATCAACTATTCTAATTATCGCCCATCCATCAATTGTCAAATAATGCAGTTATCAGTTGTTGATTTACATGCTAAAACGTGATGTTGCAATTACTATAAGCAGTTGATTCATTGATTTGATTGAATGTTAACTAGAGATTTTTGTAAATAATGATTTTGACAACAAATAATAAATAACAATAATGATAAGTTATACAGAGTATTTTCTCCCTTCCTTTATTTTATTTTTCAAATAAGAAATAAAAAAATATCAATATTGGTAGAGTATAAACAATTTGACATACTGAGTGTATGTAAATAATTTCTGACAACTGGTAAATTACAGCCCTTCGCTTCCAGTCAGAATATACAGATATATATATAAAAAATGTATAAAAATTTGCCATAAAGCAGCTGACTTGGTAAGCTTCTTACTACCCTTGTTTAATTAAAAAGGTCATGAAAATTATTGTAAGATCTTGGAAGTCAAAATGGTCCAAAAGGGAATGATGAGAAAAGGGTAGGACTATAAAAGTGGGAATGTTGGGGTGGACACTGAACCTTCCTTGTGATATTCATGAATACCTCACATAATAAGCGGTTTATATACTTCTTATTTTATTGTTCACTTCCGATAATACATTAAATGTAGGCGTAGAAGTGTATAAACCTTCTATAAAGACTAGTCTGAAGAGTGGAGGGGAAGGTTTTGTAAATTATAATAATATTAAAGAATGAAATAACATTCTCGAAATTAACTTATGAAAGTTCATAATATATTAAGTATAATTAAAATATTTATATAATGGGCAGATTGTACACCAAAACAAACATATATACTTAAACAATACAAAATGATTCAGGAATATCAATTTGAAGTTGTGATTCATGCATCTGTCGTCAATTCTTCACCAACTCATATTTTGGCCAGAAACTCAATTAGTTCTTTACAAATTAAAAATGCCTCGTAAGATAAACGATATTTAGAGATAATTAAAATAATTATTTAAAAATATAATCAACTTAATTTCCATAATTAAGATTATTTGTTGTGTTTTTTACCTGAGCTTAAAATTATACTTAGAAAATGCCAATGCTTCATTCGATGAAGTCATTAAAACTTGATATACTCCTCATGGGCACAGTCCTTTGAATAACTCGTTAATTTTTCCTCATATTTCTTTTAAAAATCCATATCGGAAACCTTACCCTTACCGGGCATATACGAGCCATCAATCGATGAAGATTACGTACATGGAATAGTCACTGAAGACAGCAAAAGTTAAGCAGGATTTGGCACGGCCTGCGAGGCCCTCATCGATGGTGGAAAGATCTCCCTAGGGAAGTATCACCTAAATTCCTGATGCTCGAGCAGTCAAATGGAGCAACTTGATATCGACCCAGATTTATCCTGGTGGCAACAACGAAAAAACTGATGGTGAAGAGTAACAGCTAAGTTACCTTAGTGACGCTTGAAAAATAGTAAAGCAGAAGTCTTTGTTGCTTTCAGGAAGGGAGAGAAGATCGCCCTGGGGAAGTATCACTTCGATTCCTGACGCTCGAACAGTCAAATGGAGCAACTTGATATCGACCTAGATTTATCATGGTGGTAACAACGAAAAGCTTACCAAACTGATGGAGAAGAGTAACAGCTGAGTTGCCTTAATGTTGCTTGAAAATCAGCGCAATCTGCTTGAAAATCATAGATGAGATAGGGTGATGGCCTCAAAACGTGTAATTTGCCCCCGTACCGTATAATAGCAAATTGATTCAGTGCTATATTGCTCCTAAGTCTTACGTTATTACGAATTTTAATGTAGACCTCTTTAGTAAATGGGAAAACGATTGGCAGAATTCATCCAAAGGCTCAAATACATAGATGAACTTCTCTACTGTGAGATCCAGATTTGAAACTACCTGGCTGAAGCTAGATTTTAATCTTACTCAAGTCCTAAGTAGACTTGGGCGGTGCAAACATTATTTCAAATGTTTATGCTAATAGGGGACCCAATTATCGCCTGTCACTATAAAATATGGACGACCTGATCTTCAACAGCCAATTTTCCAAAGCTCTATCTCCGCACGAATATCCCGCCACTCTTAACTCCCAGATATCCAGAGCTTTGTACGGAAATGGACTATACCCTGTGGCTCTTAAGTTACTGCGTTTATTTTGGAATTACCTTTCAACCTGGAGGTGATGCATATATACCGTCTGCTTTAACCTCCAGGAACGATACTGCATATAGGAATTAATTGTGACCTGTTTCACTCTTTGAAGGATTGAGATGACCCTCCTCTCTGGAGATTATTATATATNTAATAGGGGACCCAATTATCGCCTGTCACTATAAAATATGGACGACCTGATCTTCAACAGCCAATTTTCCAAAGCTCTATCTCCGCACGCAGCTGATCCAATATACTCAGGAGAAGAAGAACGTGCATAGCTTTTACAGTGAGTCTATTAACTTATTACTTGCCCAGCTTCTTACCAGGCCTTTTCAGAAGTATATTACATCATCTAGTGGAAGCGTTAAGCTGAAAACCTTTGTGAGAAAAAATAAGACTCTGGAGTCAGACACAGAATACAAGGAAACATGGAGATGCTGAAATATGAATTTAGTGATAATCTTCTTTGGTATCTTGAAGTATCAGCAAATATTTCATAAACTCTTTCTTTGGTATCTTTAATCGTTTGTAATTTGTTAAGTTATCTTATACATAAAAAATGCCAATACGAGGAAAATGGAAACAACACATGGCTCCTCAAAGCTCCTGATTTCCCTTTAAATCTTCATTCATATTTTCTTCTCGTAAAGTTGTTATTGAAAATACAACTTAGAAAATTATTTATTGTGTTTTATTATTTTATTCAAAAAAACTAATTGCAATGAAGTCATTTAGTTTTTTAATTTAAAAAAGGACGATAATATTAGTTTTTTATTTGAATGCTTAAATCCTCCTTATCTGCTTTCATATTGGATGCATTGCGCTGAGCATGAAATACTTCATTTTACAACATAGACATTTTTTCGTAAATCTAATAATTACGATGATATTAACGGCTTCTTGCTCAGATATCCCACTAACCCCCCTGAATAGACGAGGTCAAGAGTTTGCTCTGTTGACGGATCACAATGAAAAACGAAATAATAACATTATTTCCGGCAATGAAGAGCTTTTTAGCATTTGGGCAAATTTGGAGCAGGAAGAAGGGTACTTCAGTCAAGGGCGTACACAGACGACAAACGACTGTTTGCTTATTTATTCAATAATCAAGGTCTGTATTTCACATTCAAGATGCTCAAAATAAATGCATGATAAGATACAAATGTCAATAAATTTAAGGCAGGTGAAACGGTACTTGAGAAGAGGCGACAAACCAAAATTTTTGCATATTTACCTCTAACATAGGTCTCAATAAAATTGTCAAACACTGTTCACTTAAATTTAGCTTCAGAAAGAGCTGAGAAGAACGAGGAATAAATGGCTGCCAACTCTAGTACTAACAATGTTCACTCAATATTAGGAGTACAGCTAAATGGACTTCTTTTTCATCACAACATAGATTCCTTACGCATGTGTGTATATATATATATAAATCAAGAACAGGTCGGATAGAGATTGCAGTGCACACACAAAAAGAAAATATCAAAGGAGCAAAATTTTCGGGGATCTCTCGCCCTTCGTCAATGAGAAGTTGTGAATATTTCTTTTTGTGTGTGCAAGGTTGATAAAAAAAAAAGTATTTTTATTATCTGCCGACATTTAGGCTTACTTTGTTGGCTGATGAAATACAATGTCATAAAAAAAAACAACTATACTATGACATCAAGTTGATGAAACTTTGATATCAAATGCTGAGGAAAAACAATAACAAAATATGTAGAAAGTTCACCACACCTATTGAAGACAAGAGGGGACCTGGATCAAATCTAAGGTCAAAAATCTCCATTTAAGAAGAATTTAATTTTTAAAATAAATGACATCCAACAAACAATAAACTGCTTTATTTGTTCCTTATGCCTAGTTATGCCCAAGTTAATTGTGGGATTTCGATCTAAGAAGCTACTATTGACCAAAAGGTGGTATGGGGATACCATTTCGAATTACTGAAGCAACAAATCTGGTTTTGAGGGCAAATCGAGCTAGGCCAGTCATATGGCGAGGACAGGGGTCTCGGACGCGGAGCAGGAGGACACCATTCCCCGTTGACGTCAGACCCAAGTCGCTTTATCTGAGGAAATGTTGCCGTGGTCTTGGTCGCATTAGGGTGCCGTAAAAGTTGCGCCAAGGTATTTGAATAGCTTTGCTAATTGCTCTGCCGTTATCAACCCCGCTCGTTGTGAGGTCTCATTAAGTCGCTCCCGCGCAATTTCTCTTTGATTTCATAAAAACGGGCCCCGCATAAATATCTTTTATCTCGCCGGCCTTTTACCGATGTTCCTCCCACCGCCTTATAATCCTCCCCTTACTTAACATATCGCAATCGCCCCTAGTCAATACTACTTGTTTCCTCGTCTGTCGACCTGCATAATCTTTCCTGAGTGCCATAATAAGGATGTTAACCTCTCTGAAATTACAAACATTTAAAAATCAACAACAATATAATAAAATTGGATTGCACTCATTACTATGTGCTTTTATTGGGTACTTTATACAATGTGAAGCAGCCTACTTAAGGATTTTTAACCGACTAAAGCTTAACTGAATTTGGTTTATTGTTACTTCTGATATTAGGAGTATTTATTACTCCCTGGTTGATAATGTATGGATATTACACTTAAATTAAATTTAGGTTTCGACCTAAGACTAAAAAAACGTGGAATGTACCATTTTTATATGCTTCCGAGTCACGTTCACGCAAGAGAATGTAAACTCAAACTAAACGCCTCCAGACATTTAAAAGTGACAGTACATTGGATTATCCTATAACTTCTACCAAAATTTTGAAAGGAGTACGACACCTTATCTCTATCTATTTCTAGTTATCTATCATTCAAATTTTTTAAAATATTCTACGACCTTTCAAATAGAATAAATATCCTGAGACATAAATGCTGCTATACAGTTGAATATTTATCTTGATGTTAAGTAGCCCCCTTCAGATTTGTTAAATTTCATGTTACTTCCACGGACACACCAATCGTGAAGTTCTCTCCCTGGCATCCCTTGAACATCCTAAGACATTACCTTCCCAGATGCCAATAAACAAATATTTATTTATTTTAAAAAAATCATTTAATAAGACCTAAATGGACATACAGTTCTAAAGAGAAAAACTCAAATTGAAAAATCAAACATGTCTAACAAAAATAGTAAGACAAAATGCCCTTCCTTCTGAGTAAGTCTCATACAATACCTTACTTTAGTACAATAATACACGAACTGCTATCACACACGCTTCACAGATATACAGGCTCATTCGACCTCCCACTCGCCTTCTGATAACCCGGACAATGTCTAGAGACCTCGAGCTATAATACCGCTTGGGAAGTAACCCTGGGTGCCTCTGACATCTTCTAGATATATAAATGGAAAAAAAAAATAGCTGAGGAAAATCCAACGACACTCCGGAGACACAAAGGGTATTTTCTAAGAGGGATTCATAATATCAAACATTTGTAGCTGTCATTATTTCGAATTGTGATTGATTGCATATTTTAATAGAAATATTCAAGAGGCTATTGACGCCTCCAATGTTGAACATCCGGTATGTTTTACTCACTTTGTAATTTTCACATGAGTAGCTGCGTAATTTCTTTCAGTCATTCAGTAGAGGTGAAATTACTGGATGTTGCAGAGAAATAATAATATAAAGTANATACTATAAAATTTAAATGAACAAAAGTCTGCATATAAACATTAGAAGGTAATTAAGGATCTTTGTCACAGTTTTATAATAAATAAAGAATTTCAGCCAAGGACTATATTTCTTGAATATATTTCCTCTTCTTCAAGTCTAAAATACACTATACAAATTTTTACTAATATTCTACATTATAACTATTAAAATCAATTAGTACATTTTTCATTAAATACGAGATAAATGCATATTCGGTAAAATATGATCTCTAATATTTTATTGGGAGATTGTTATTTTCTAAATGCTACAACCAAAAGGGTGTATAAAAGAAAGACCGTTTTTCTATCAAATATTTGTATTATTATATCTGTGATTTAAACTAGAATTAATACTTAAAGTATAGTACATTGTTATCTTTCTTCATTTGCCAGCTACTAGCTAATCGCTCGATTCTACGCTGATACCATTTTTTGGGTTGGCTGTCAAAAAACTCAGACCACAAATTCAACTGCAACAAAATTATCATTTTTTTCCCTTTAAGAAAATGGGCTATTGATAAAGAAAAAAAAAGTAGTAACACGACAAAACAAGATCTGGACTAAACGATGGATAAGACAGGAGTTCGAACCCATGAAGTTCTATAAACTTTTCATCGGCTCGAAGAGGTGTGAGAACGAGTGTAATCTTTTCGGTCGATCAAACGCTAAGACAACATCGTGTACAATCTTTTTTGTCCAGAATTCATAGAGCATTCACCAGGAAACACATTTGTGATGAATAACACCTTCAAAATTAAAACTTTTATCAAACTGCCCCCTTTCAGGCGGCTTAAAAGCAGTTTGCCCGCGATCTAGCCATTACCTAGGGGTATTCGGGTTTTGCCATTAAACTCAATTCTCATCACAGGTGAAAATCTTCCGGTAAAATCTCATATTAGAAGGAGTTTTCAATACATTTTCACAAATTCCTAACCTCTTAGCTGATTGCCGAGGAGTAGGTTCTTTAGTGACTAGTCTTTTTCACCTTCCCCATGGTGAGATTTGACCAAAAAACTTCCTGCAGAACCTCATTATTATCCATTAAAGGTCTCACGGAGCCCATCTTTCCAATGTCGTGTCGGCACTGCTAAATTTTTCAAACCAATGTCATAGACACCTTCCCTTTCATATTTAATAATTTGAGTTAATCAATGGCTGTGAAATTTTTTCCCCATTAATTTCTTAGGAAACTATCATGATTCTTCTTTTTTTTAAAAAAAAACAACTAAACTAAAGCTAAAATGCTTTTTTTTTTAATTTATTTTTTTTTATGAAGTTGAATGGAACAAATTTAGAAAAGGCTCCAAAGAAATTATCAAGTATTGGCCGTATTATGACATTGTTCGCACTTTGCAATCTGTGTACGTTCTATGTCATGTAAGTACTATGGACGTTGCGGCTATACTGACATAAGTACAGGCGTGAGATGTAATTTTGATGGTTAGGTTTTATCTTAGGACAAATGAAACTTTCACTGATCAATGATTGTCCACTGATTGTTAATATTTTCAGATGGTACAGTTCATGTGAAAGGGGTAATTTTACTCCGGAGGACGCCGAGAGAAAAGTAAGATAGGTGAAAGAGGAAATCGTTTCTACCGTGAGGAAAAGTTGAGAGTGGTGTCATTGGTCACCTTCTCTCCTCATGTGATTGACATTGAATGTCTTTTTTTTTCTAATTCATTGTGGTGATCAAATTACAAAATATTTTAATTTAACAGAATGTAATAAATAAATAAAAGTTAAAAAAAAAGCTCTAANAAAAAAAAAAAAAAAAAAAAAAAAAAACTGTGAGGAAAATGCTTGATGAAATAGACTTACACCATCTATCCACTAATAATAATTAATATAATAAATTAATTTCATTTATAGCAATTGTTTAAAGCCACGGCGGGACTCAAATCTCGTTTTCTTATAGATAGCAAGACGTGCTCACCTCCCCACTACTTGAGCACTAAATCCGCCGTGTCAGAAACTTCTCTGTTTTAATCTTCCTTCTAGGGTGTAAGGTGGACTTTTACGGTGACCCACATCACACTGATCACACCAGGGAACTTCAATAATAATTAAGAATCATTGTGCTAGTTAGTTACAATTATTATTTGGAGGAAAAATAATATTACTCTGTTCTTCTTTTAAATAATAATTTTAAATATTTATTATAAGGATTATCAATTATTAGTACTTTGATGTATATAGATGAACCATAGTCTGAAAGAAGAGTAAATCGGTCATCACTTGACTCTGCGCCGAAAAATGCTTAAACTACTTGATAAGGGCCAATCTCAGTGTATTAACACAATCTTGATATGAGATGAAACTTTGCAGTACTGACTATGTACTGACCAAAGCCATATACAAAATTGGCGTCTTTGAGGTTGAGGATATGCTTAAACTAGCCAGAATTTCGATCTGTAAAAAAAAACTATTTCTTTATTTTTCATTAGAATTTATGAACACTGTGACTAACGAAAGCTATAGGGTTCATTGACAACACGTCACTATTACAATACGCCATCTCAGTACTGTCCAGTAGACTGAAACTTCTAGAGCTCCTTACTGAACAGTATACACCTTGCACTCGATGACTTCTTACTGTTGCTGCAAGTGATAATGACGCTGAAAGGTAAACGCTGTTTCTAGCGATAAGGGCATGGGACAACGAATGTGGTTGTACACTTTATTTTAATTGTCACTAATATTGACAATTAAAGTTAAGAGCTATCATACCTTATATTATCCGTCTTCATTGGTTTCTGCAAACCATCTTCTGTTGGCGAGCGCTATCGGACATTGTCCATCTTCTGGCCGAATACATGCGTTCACTGTCACTGTCTGTATGGAGGTACATCGATAATTTTACTAATTTATTCGTCGTCAGGACGTCTTGTTAGAACGAGAAGAGCCCCTCTGAGAATTCGTTATACAAATATTTTCGCAGCCCTTTTACAATGTTTACTCTTGGCCCATGCTTTCAGCTTGTTGGTATATTCCATTCCCGTTAACTAAATTTAAGTATATGTGGTATATCGGAATTTGAAGGATTTGTTCATAATGGTAACATTTTATTCTTACTCTATAATGATCTTATAAATCATTAGCTGCTCCCTGCTATTGATTTCTTATTTTTTTTTACCCCAAACAACATAGTTGTAACAAAACTTGTAATAAATTGGACTTTTATTTTATTTTAATAAGTTTTGGCTGAACTTGGTCAAAAGTATGTTTAATTAAATATTTCAAGGACCTTTTACTAAACTTAGCAGTGTTTCTTTACTATACAATTTTGAAAGTTTCGAAAATGAGATCACATCCTAATAGCCTAGAATGGATGTGAAGGAGAGTTCCTTCTTCACAAAATTTGCTTGGTTTGCCTGTTGAGGGGCTTCACTAAAGTTCGAAATGCACACAAAATACTAAACACTCAACACTAGTGCGGGGAATTTAATAACTTATCAGACTTGTACCGGTAGCATAAATGGTAAACGCACCGGCCCGGATAGCAGGAGGTCCAAGTTCGAGTACTGGCTGGGACAGTTAGATTTATTATTCTGTTCCCTTGCACTAAAAAATTGCTAACCATTCAACTTTTGTTTCTGAATTCGAAAGAAAGTTTCGTTGTTAAAATGCTCACGCATTACTCCCATTTATTTTTAAAACAAAAAAAAAAAAGTATAAATAATTGGTTATTGCAAAATTAACTTTGTCTGATTCTCTATGTTTTAACAATAAACTTGCAATTAGAATTGAATAGTCTTCATTTATAATTAATGCCTTAACTCCATGAGGCTTTTCCATATGTGAAAAGTAAAACATACATGAGATAAGAGAACTTTTTAAATCATCAAGATTTGGAAGATGCCCACCATCTTCCACATCTTGAGAGCAGACCAAATTTATACCTTTTGATAATTGTAATATCTTTGTTGTTAATTGAGTTAAGAAAAACTTTATGGATGATAAAAGACATAAAAGTTTATTTTCTCTTTAGGTTTTAATAAATTTTATGAAAAATGCTAATTAATGAGGAAATTTACGAATGAATGAGTACTTGCCTGCAGCTCAACTTCTCAGTCTGTCTAGATGAAACTTTTGTGTCCATAACTTTCACGCTCATTATTTTTTACGGCTTAAAACTTAATCTAATTTCTTTAAATTTAAATTTAAATCTTAAAATTTAATATTTTTATATCCACCTTTAATGAAACATGGGAAATCTGCTTAGATTACGCATCTTCTTCGGGATGAACTTTTAGGACGAGGAAATTATATAATCTAGAACTAATTTCCAAGTTCTGTAAAAGAGTAATTTTTGACAATATTTCAAAAATATTCCTGTATGTATTCTCCAGTACCCAATTCTATTTATCACATCTTTATGATCTAAACAGAGGCATATCTAAGATTTTTAAAAAATATAATCGCTACCCGTACTGTGAGCTACACCCAATGCTAAGATATAATATAAATTTTTACTCCTTTAATTACGTTACAATCTTATGGATGGGTGGAAATGTCGCCTTCCAGCCAGCCTCCGAATTCCTCGGGAAGGTCACCCTCTGGAAGGCGTCAGTCAGGTAGTGGCGGGAGGAATGCGAGAAGAACAACTCCGCGGCTTTGTTTGTCCTGGGCATACACACGGACCGGTACGCCGAAGGGGGAAGGATTGCCGTAGGAGCGGGACCTCTTTAAACCGGAGTCCTTCGCTCTTCCAGTGGCAATGTCTTCTGTAGGAACTCGTAGGAAGGGGCGATACTGCCCTCCCAGTAAAATTTACTAAAATCCTTGGGTTTTCTTGACAAATACAGCTTATCTGCGTGCTTGCCATATCATATTTTAATTAAGTTTTTCAGATTATTTTGACCAGGGAAGAATGTGACGAGAGGACCAAAACTGTACGGGAAGGGGCCGATTGAAGGATGCCACCTGCTTCTTTGCTCCTGAAAAGGAAATTTTGGTTAAGCGGAAATAACTATTCAAAAGGAGAGTTTGTTGACCGTAGATATTATTCTAAGATGATTTTAGTTGGGGTTCGGTCGAGGTAGATCCAAAAAAACACAAATTAAAAAAAATGTATTTTTTTTAATAAAGGATTATCTGCTAACGTTTCGGCTTACATTGTAAGCCATCTTCAGGGCTCTAGAAATAGAATGTCATGAGAACACAATAATATTTGAAATTAGTATAATAGAGAATTATAATATAATGTGATATCAAGAGTATGAATGTAGAAAGCTATGTAAGACAATTAAAAGTTTATGAAAAACAATATTGAAAAAGAACCAATTTGAAAAAAAAAACATGCAAACAAACAACTTATTGACAAGAAAAAAAAATTGAAATATCATTAAAGCAGTAATTTGACACACCTACCTATCATGAAGATGAGAGTTTTTTTCGAATTGGCTCTTTTTCAAATTGTTTTTCATAAACTTTTAATTATCTTACATAGCTTTCTACATTCATACTCTTGATATCACATTATATAATAATTCTCTATTATACTAATTTCAAATATTATTGTGTTCTCATGACATTGTATTTCTACAGCCCTGAAGATAGCTTACAATGTAAGTCGAACGTTGGCAGATAATCCTTTATTAAAAAAATACATTTTTTTAATTTGTGTTTTTTTGGATCTACCTCGACCGAACCCCAACTAAAATCATCTTAGGAAATAACTATTACTTTTTTCTAGGTCTGTCTCGCCCCATTCATCAAAGTTAAAGAAGCAGCTCGCCAGCAATCCCCCAGTCAGAGTTAACTTATTGTTACTCAGTGTCAGTTGCCATGTCGGATCAGTGTGTCGGGCGGGTCGCGTAGCCTTTGCAGTGCCGGTAACATTGAAATTATAAGTGACAGTAATTAGCAAGTTCTTTTGAGGCCCCTCAATTGTAAAATAATGATTTTTATTAAATTCTTATCAATTCAATTTGGTATTATGCAGATAAATATACATTGACATGTATAGCTAAAAAGAAAGTTAAAACAATATTTGTAGCATCAGTTATAAAAGTATTCTGAATTATTATTCAGAAATTACTAAAAATGTATTTTTGTTTTGTTTTTTTAAAATGAAATTATATTAATCGCATTCAATGAAAGATTTTGTCCTTGCCGAAGACATACTCCCCTAAATAAGTGACGGTTAGTTTCTTCACGATAGTTCACAGCAGCTCATCATTTCTGAATCAGATTAATCTTCAGGGAAATTGTGGCAACTATTTTTTATTCATCTCATTTATATGAGATATTAATAATAATATGGAGAGTCATACCCCATTGTGGGGTCTGAATTGAATTTGGCCAGGCTCTTGGTGCAGTTTCCTGTAAGATACATATGTTTATTTGCCCATTGCCCACATATATCAATCTCATTATCAACAAATAATGAAATAATAAATGAATAATGAATTATATCAATACTCAAAGAAAAAAAATGGAAATAACCTGCTTGAGCGAAGCGTTGTAATTATATGATCGACAAGATATTTCGGCAAATATTTGTTTATTTTTCACTGAGTGTAATCTAAAGGAAAATATGGTTAAAAATGAATAAAAATATTACAAAAAATAAATAAAACTCATTCATTCAGGCTTTCTTGATGAGTAAATACTGTTTTAGTAGATTTTTTAAAATGCTATCAGCAGAATCAATACGACAAGTATCTGTTCGACAAACCTTTCCTGATCTCTAATTTGGCCTGCGAGTTCTCACTCTCTATGAGGAATCATAGATCCCAGATCTCATTCACTTGTTCTTCTCCAAGATGACACTTGAGCACAATTACCATGTTGTTTTAAGGGAGTTAAAAGGGAGGTCAGCTAGAGAGTTACGATTGACCCACAGTAGAATAAGTCAAAACTGATGGTAAAACTGAGATACCTCGATAGGCAGCTTACCTGTGGTAACAGGTATATCCTCCGTTGTAACATAATGCCCTATATTGGGCTGGGACAATTTTTCACATCTATAAAATTTTTTCAAGTTTCTGTAAATATTGTGGTATACACTGGCTAAATAACACTTGAGTTTATAGTTCTAACCAAAACAATAATGTTTTTTTTTAAAAAAGGTTAAATAGTTACCAATGCATTTAGCAACATCGCAGAGATAGGAAGATATACAAATATACTATATTTCTCCCTACCAGAATTGAGGATCTTTCTCTATCTTCGATTGACCCTCCACCTCTTCGCTGGGAAGTCGGATCGGATGTTCTTTTACAACGTCTTCTCGGGTTCTGTTTGCCCACCAACTAGCAGAGTTTAGATACCAAATCAACAAAGGTGAGCAACAAATGACTCCGGTATGAGATGAGGTTTTAATGCCTCTCAGAAGTCTCCAGAAATCCATACAGCCTAAAATTGAAATTCTCCATACAATCGACATCCATACAGCCTTGTCGACATTCACCATGGGTGTAAACCACTCTATGGTTGTCTAGGCAGGATTTACTGGTTCCAGGATACCATCTCTGCCAACGATAGTCTTGAGAAAACCCATCGAGCACTAAAAGCTATCGGCCTCTTGCTTAAACTGAAAGTTATATAAAATATTATCTACTACAATATTTGCAACAACACGCAAATTAAAGAAGTCTAATATTAATAGACAATTTTAGATTCCAGTAAGATTTTAAGCAAATCATTTCTATAAGCACTCCAAATTTTATAGATTAAATGACATGATATTGTCTAATACGCAATTAACTCCGTGGCACTTTACTGGCATCAAAGCAAAGCTAAAGCACTAAACCATTCATCTCTGTAATGTGCCAGACCAGAGAATAAATCCAATTTTTATTCAGGCTTCTCTGAAAATACTTATTTGGAAGCTGATGAAAGGTGGGAGATGAAATTATTATTTGACTGCAAGAGAAAAACAAACTGTGAATAGAAAGTGATTGAATATCAGTTGGACTGGATATAGAAACGAAGTGATATTTCGCCCTCAATCGCTCACATCGCCACCTGAGAAATTATGTTTTTCACAGTCTATATTCTTTTTTAGAACAAGTTGTGTGATTCCTTACTGAAGATATACAACTTAAGCTACATATAAGTAAGTAATAATAATAGTTACTATGTAAGTGACTAATAGTCATTAAATTATATGACTCACAAAAGAATATATTTTTGTCAGAATATGTATTTTGTAAAAAAAGCTTACGGGTTCATTCAACACAGAGACACAGAAGGGATCCCTAAAACAAACGGCCAAATTTTAAAAATAGAGGAAGGATCGAAAAANAATATAAATAAGAATAAATAACGAAATTTACCTTAAAAACCGTAGAGGAAAATTTAAATAAGTTAAGGTCATCTAGCTTTGCTCTAAAATATCGGCTGAAAAGCGATCAGTCATCGTAAATCTTTACGTTAACAATAATTTTTCATGTAAATTTGAAGGAATGTAAACTTTGGAATTTTACATTTTGCACCAATTATGTTACATACATTTTTCCTTACTTAATAACAAAGAAGATATTACTATTGCAAAATTCGCTCATCTGACTTCAACCAAAGAAGAATTACAATACAATTATTTTTCTTTATTTATATAATAAGGTGGACCTCTCAATATTCGAAACTCCATTCTTAAATATTTTCTTTATCAAATGTTTTTGGTTCGCCAAAGTAAGCTGAAAAGTTGAACACACACACACACACACACACACACACGCTCAGGCGTGCGCGCTCACACACACACGCAAATGAACAGGTGGCGAACCAGAAGTATAGAACTTATAAAATAAGACACACAAAGAAGAATTTCTTCTCTTTCATTTTTTTGTCATAACTATAATCATCAAGACCTAAATAACCGAAACATATTTTTAATTAAGCCATTTTATTCTAAAATAATTCATTATTTTTCATATTTTATAAACTTATGGCTGTAATTTAGTAGCAACACAGTATATAATAATCTATACTTGTAATTAAATAATTTATGAAGTAAAATATATTTAGTTCAACATGTTGAGATTGTCAATATTTAATAATATATATTTTCGTTTATCTTTAATAACTATAAAGATATAGCGATATAAAAATAAATTTATTTATTAACTATAGTATCATAGTTGATGCACCCTATTACATCGCAAACTCCTTACTCTTCAATGACCTTAAAATCCCTTTAGTTAAGGACTTCATTACAAGCTGTTTTAATAAACTCCACTTTCCATGCATCCCAATCCTTTAGCCCAAACTCTATCCAGTATGACCCATCCTGATAATCCACCACGTCGCCTGAATAAGAAATGGCCCCATCACCTTCTCATATTCAACACTTAATAAAAAAGAAATAATATGAAGAGAAATAAAACAACCTGTGTATTGTAAATAGAGATTAAGTTCTGCCATTGGACAGCTTCTCCATCAAGCGAAGTACACACTAAGTTCTTTCTTATTTTTCTAT
>KZ807045.1:634260-649430 GCA_000696205.2 Oncopeltus fasciatus
ATGGAGAATCAAAGAATGGAACAAAAGTTAATATAAAATCATCCTTGTCCAAATGGGCCCATCTAATAGGTTCAGATTTCTGTTTTATTAAATCTCTATCCTCTGTGATTTCTTCAATTTTCTTCATTTTTTCTTCTTGATCTAAAATAAAATAAGAAATCAATATAATTCAGATTAAAAAAATAAATAAATAACTGACGCAAATACATATGTTATAACAGGCTTACTATGAGATATTAAGTTAAGTCTACCATGCTAACGTATAACTTGGTAACAAAAAGTTATATGCATGATGGATACTCAGAATGCTTACATCTGAGAACCTTCGTGAAAGAATCCAAATAATTTTGCAGAAGTGTAAGAAGATTATTTGAACTCTATCATGACTTGCTATGCTACAACACTCCAGAATACAGAAGAAAATCACTTCAAAGGTGTAATTTATGTTTCACAGCCATAAAAAAATCAGCTAAAAAAATTGCATTAATTTTTGGGACTACAAGAGAGCTCTGTGATGGATTTCAGAAACTACCATCACTTTTCACTATATTAAGGAAGTATATGAGCAAGAAATTTTCCCAATATTAGTAGATAAAGGAGGCTGTGAACATGTGGCTAAATGAATTTGTGACAAATAACTTTGAAACAGCATAAATAATCTGGTGCAATGTAATATAAAAGACTCTCACCTTGTTCTAAGAAAATAGTATGTTAAAAAAAAAAAAAAAAAAAAAGTTGGCCTCCCAGGAATAAGCTTGCTAATAGCACGGGTCTTCCTTTCTTTAGTAGCCTGAGGGAGGGAAGATCTCTTCTCAGGTCTTACTCTCTGTCTCTCTCATCTCTTTCTCTCTTTATTTTCTCTCTCTTACGGCCTGATTCTCTCCCCTTATGACTTTTAGTAATTTTATAATAATGTTTCCTGTTTCTTCTTTTGGGTAATCCTGTTTTATTCCACTTATTCTATCTCTATCTTCTTTTCTTATCTACCCTAGTCTGGTATACGTTGCAATGAACACTATTTTTTATGATTATTCGGATAAATTCTTGTCGTTACATTGCCTAAAAATCTGCATAATAATGAATCGGGTCACACCCTTGTTTCGACAAACTAGTCACACTCCAGACTTGACATATCTATGACTCGACATTACAGGATTTTGCAAAAAGAGAGTTAAATTCCTTTCCCAATAAAATTACTCTGAAGCACCATCTTGCCAAAAAATTGTCTAAAAACTACCTTTAAGCATTTTTGAATGATGTACTGAGCTTTGTTTTACTAATTTTTGAGGCAGTGCCATTCTTCATCTACTGCAAAATAGGAAAATTGAAGTTTTTGCGAAATGGAATG
Organism: Oncopeltus fasciatus; assembly: GCA_000696205.2. Lineage (NCBI taxonomy): Eukaryota > Metazoa > Arthropoda > Insecta > Hemiptera > Lygaeidae > Oncopeltus > Oncopeltus fasciatus. The sequence continues at coordinate 635,609 of KZ807045.1, forward strand.
TTTTTAATTAAAACTGATATACCAGGAAGGATTTATCGGGGATTCGATCTTGGGATTTGGAAAGAAATTAAAACAGCAAAAAAGTTTTTATTATATATATTTTAGTCAGACCTATTTTTATATTTCGTTTGTATGTTTCTTATGTTATTAGGAGAAGATCTGAAATTTAGGCCGAGATGTTTGCAATAATAAAAGCTTTTTTTTTATTTACAATAGTTATATTTATTTAAATCCCAAGACCGAATCCCCAACCAATCCTTCCTCATAAAGATTGACGATCAACTAACTATTCACAAAAAATAACATAATACACTAATATTATTGAAGCTAATACTGCATTAATATATCTGGCGTTCTTCCTTTATGCGCATAAATATGAATTCATATAAAATTATCTTCGTTATTGGCATATTAAGATCCTTACTCTAATATGTGCCAGTAATTCGTGAATAGGACCATTTTCAATTATTGCTCAGGAAAACTGTAATTGTCGAAAAGGATACAAAAGTGCTTGCAATTTTATGCCTTGTCGAGTATAGAGGAAAAGAAATTTGCAACTGGCAAACAGAATCTCCTTTGAGGGCCGACGGAGGCTCTTGGCTCGGGTATCCAGATAAGTGTGGGCGGTCTGAGGCCTGCCCTGTGTGATTTATCCATCCCATCCAACGAGACCCTCGTTATAAGTCGATATATTTCATCTGGTCCTGGCCTTCGAATTAGCCCGGCCATTAGCCGGCTAGAGATGGCATTAACCAATTTTCGGGCCGCGATCCATTTTGTGCGTCCGGCAGCTTTAGCCCAGACACAGACGTCTCATTTTACAAGTTAACATCCCTCTGGCCACCGCCGCGCTCATTTTCTAATTAACTCCCACTAAAAAAAAGAAAAAGTGTGGTGGATGAGAGTGGGGTTGAGTAGGGGCAAGTTGAGGGTACGAGATTAAAAAGATAGTATGATTTTGAATTTTACGTTCAAAGGGTGACTTAATTCACCTGAATTATTCTTTCTCATATGTGATCCAATAAACTTCTACTCAGATGTGTTCAATCATTTTTATCCTCATTATGATCATCAAATTTAGCTGAGAAATTGCTTAGTTCATGCATTTTCTTTGTAACGAACATTTATTTTATTTTCAAATCATTTTTAGGAAACAAAATGATACTTTTCTAAGATGATTTTAGTTGGGGTTCGGTCAAGGTAGATCCAAAAAACACAAATTTAAAAAATGTATTTTTTAATAAAGGATTATCTGCCAACGTTTNGAAGTGTGAGGACGAGCAAAACTGCTTTTCGGTCGATCAAAGCAGAATTAGCCATCTTTGCGTACAATTGTACAGCTATTTGCATTTCTGATGTTTGGGGATTCCTATTTAAAAAAAAATTTAATAAACTACTGTTTCTAAAATTGTAAGAAAAAATATATTTCATAGTTTTATTATAAAATGTCATATTTTACAGTCTTATCAAAATGCCACTAGTATTCTAAATTTGCAAATATTTCTAAATATTTGCATATTTAGGATAATAATGACACTTTCATAAGAGCAGTAATAATAATTGTTTTTGTTTCGTTAATTATTAAAGTGATTGCTAATCTATTAAATAATTCTTATCAATTCTTGTTATTATGATTAAAAAAAAAATAAAGAAATGCAACTGATGAAAATGGAAAAACACGAAAACTACCCCTCACAACTTAAAAAGTGGTCTGTATTTAGCCAATACACTCTGCTTCCATGTCTTGTCATCCACACTATTGAATCCATCTTGATATTCCACTTGACGAACAAGAAGAAGCCAAGAGCTTCTTTTGAGCCTGTCAGAGAGTGGCTATTAACGTATATATCTTTCATTGATGACTTACTTACCTATCGAGTGATCTATGGGTCTTAAAAGAACCACTTAGGAGAAATTTAAAAAACCATATTTTTCATAGTAATTTTTTTCACCCCCAATTTTCTTAGTCTTCCCGGCTCCTATTACTTAAAAAAAAAAAAAAAAAAAAAAAAAAAGTTGGCCTCCCAGGAATAAGCTTGCTAATAGCACGGGTCTTCCTTTCTTTAGTAGCCTGAGGGAGGGAAGATCTCTTCTCAGGTCTTACTCTCTGTCTCTCTCATCTCTTTCTCTCTTTATTTTCTCTCTCTTACGGCCTGATTCTCTCCCCTTATGACTTTTAGTAATTTTATAATAATGTTTCCTGTTTCTTCTTTTGGGTAATCCTGTTTTATTCCACTTATTCTATCTCTATCTTCTTTTCTTATCTACCCTAGTCTGGTATACGTTGCAATGAACACTATTTTTTATGATTATTCGGATAAATTCTTGTCGTTACATTGCCTAGAAATCTGCATAATAATAAATCGGGTCACAACCTTGTTTCGACAAACTAGTCACACTCCAGACTTGACATATCTATGACTCGACATTACAGGATTTTGCAAAGAGAGAGTTAAATTCCTTTCCCAATAAAATTACTCTGAAGCACCATCTTGCCAAAAAATTGTCTAAAAACTACTTTTAAGCATTTTTGAATGATGTACTGAGCTTTGTTTTACTAATTTTTGAGGCAGTGTCATTCTTCGTCTACTGCAAAATAGGAAAATTGAAGTTTTTGCGAAATTGAATGTTTTTAATTAGAACTGATATACCAGGAAGGATTTATCGGGGATTCGATCTTGGGATTTGGAAAGAAATTAAAACAGCAAAAAAGTTTTTATTATATATATTTTAGTCAGACCTATTTTTATATTTCGTTTGTATGTTTCTTATGTTATTAGGAGAAGATCTGAAATTTAGGCCGAGATGTTTGCAATAATAAAAGCTTTTTTTTTATTTACAATAGTTATATTTATTTAAATCCCAAGACCGAATCCCCAACCAATCCTTCCTCATAAAGATTGACGATCAACTAACTATTCACAAAAAATAACATAATACACTAATATTATTGAAGCTAATACTGCATTAATATATCTGGCGTTCTTCCTTTATGCGCATAAATATGAATTCATATAAAATTATCTTCGTTATTGGCATATTAAGATCCTTACTCTAATATGTGCCAGTAATTCGTGAATAGGACCATTTTCAATTATTGCTCAGGAAAACTGTAATTGTCGAAAAGGATACAGAAGTGCTTGCAATTTTATGCCTTGTCGAGTATAGAGGAAAAGAAATTTGCAACTGGCAAACAGAATCTCCTTTGAGGGCCGACGGAGGCTCTTGGCTCGGGTATCCAGATAAGTGTGGGCGGTCTGAGGCCTGCCCTGTGTGATTTATCCATCCCATCCAACGAGACCCTCGTTATAAGTCGATATATTTCATCTGGTCCTGGCCTTCGAATTAGCCCGGCCATTAGCCGGCTAGAGATGGCATTAACCAATTTTCGGGCCGCGATCCATTTTGTGCGTCCGGCAGCTTTAGCCCAGACACAGACGTCTCATTTTACAAGTTAACATCCCTCTGGCCACCGCCGCGCTCATTTTCTCATTAACTCCCACTAAAGAAAAGAAAAAGTGTGGTGGATGAGAGTGGGGTTGAGTAGGGGCAAGTTGAGGGTACGAGATTAAAAAGATAGTATGATTTTGAATTTTACGTTCAAAGGGTGACTTAATTCACCTGAATTATTCTTTCTCATATGTGATCCAATAAACTTCTACTCAGATGTGTTCAATCATTTTTATCCTCATTATGATCATCAAATTTAGCTGAGAAATTGCTTAGTTCATGCATTTTCTTTGTAACGAACATTTATTTTATTTTCAAATCATTTTTAGGAAACAAAATGATACTTTTCTAAGATGATTTTAGTTGGGGTTCGGTCAAGGTAGATCCAAAAAACACAAATTTAAAAAATGTATTTTTTAATAAAGGATTATCTGCCAACGACAGAGAAGAGTCATGGAAATGTGAACTTAGGGAGAGGACGTCCTCCCTCATCTTCATGATAGCCCTGAAGATGGCTTACAATGTAAGCTTAAACGTTGGCAGATAATCCTTTATTAAAAAATACATTTTTTAAATTTGTGTTTTTTGGATCTACCTTGACCGAACCCCAACTAAAATCATCTTAGAATAATATCTACGGTCAACAAACTCTACTTTTGAAAATGATTCTTTTGTATATTTCTACTGGATTGAGAAAGTATGTCACGAAAATTCAACCCTAATGTTGTTCGGTATAAGAAAGTTTATAACACGCGCGCGCGCGCGCACACACACACACACACACACACACACACACACACACACAGCTAAAATAATAATATATTAAGCTTTGAATTATGCCTCTCTTAAGGAAGATATATTCTTTAAATTTAGGAACCTTAAAAATCTGAATGTTCAAAGTTAATTTTTTTAAATGTTATCTTAAGTTAGTCAATAATAATTGGCAAAATATTAGTGAGGATTGGAGTATGACAATAAACTGCCTATATGAGCAGAACCTTACAGTCACCAGTAACATCATTGAATTAGTCTCCTAAGACTGTTATAATATTATTTTCCCTTATGATAACCTCCTGGAAGTTGATAAAACCGATAAGGTTCTACGGAATAATATTGGAGATATAGAATCGGTGGATTACTAAACTTTTTCAGAGGATGAAATAATTGGATGTTTTAATATTTTTTAAGCCTAAGGCTTCCTGCATGATGGGATTTTAAAGGAGATATTAAGAAAAATTACCAATACGATTTCCAGGACATTTGTGGGCTTATACAATATCTATCTCATTAGAGGATATTTCATTTCTGAATTCCAGTATGCCAAAGTATACCGCAGTGCAGATTTTGTTGAATTCCGGGAAAGGAAATGTCGAGGGAAAAAGTTTCGATTCATTTGTCTCTTCCCTCTCCCTGGAAAATTTTGAAGAAGCTAGTACAATCCTAATAAATAAGTAATAATTGTAAATGATTCATAATATATTATTGTTATCAATATCTGGAACTTGCATATTCCTGGTCTGATCTGAAATCCCTCAATAGATCGAACTTAATTTCAGTGCTTCTCATTTAACTTGGAAATTAAAGAGTACATGATACAGTTTGTCCTCACCCTAGCATCGAACTTCGGTTTTTTTTTAATCCGTGATTTATTGATGGTATTTTGATTGTATTATCTGAAATGAATTACAATCTTTTAATATTAGTGGAGAAAGACTGTTCGACAAAACTCGCACCTAAAAACCTTTTTCGCACCTTTTTTTTTTACATTTTTCCTTTATCAAACTTTTCTTTTGGCTGACAATGGATTTCCAAAGGATACTAGTAAAACGTGCTTCATTTAATGCAACATGAATCCATTTGCCTAGGTCCCAATATTATATATATATGTACACATACACACATAATATTGGGACCTAAACATTGTTAATACTAGTTTTATATATTTTCTATGTATATCGGGATATACAAATAGATTATTGAGAGAATCGAATCGATTACAAATATTTATTTTTAGCGAAAAGATTCAACATATTAGGCGCATTATTTGATTGCTAAAAATTTGTTCACAATACGCTCATCGCGGCTGTTTACGCTCACTCCCTTGTTTTATTAAGATAAATATTACATTTTTATATTTTACTCTTTTTCTGGGAGACCGTGCATCTATTGTGAAAATTAATAAATAACAATCTTATGTATTATCAAACAACTCTCAAAAATTGCCTTACTTTATTAAATTATTTGTCAAACTTATACTTTTATTCTTTCAAATGGTGAGGATCTAATATTTTAATATTTAAAAAAAAATAGTGAATTACGAATGAGATCAAATTAGAGATTTAGCACTTAAAAAACAAACAAAAAAAAAAAAAAGAAGGAAAATAGGGTTAGAAGTTTAATTCCAAGGGGAAAACTCTTAACAAGGGTTAGGGGGAATGTCCACATGCCACATACATGATGTATTAAAATCCCTACTAACGCTACTTTGTAATGGTTATCTCGTTTCACATTTATTTTTAAGTATCTCTTAGTCTGGGAGGGATCGATTAGGGTTTTCACGCCTGATTATTTTATAAGGTTTCATCGAAATAAGAGCATCGGTGCAGAGTACAACTATTCTTTTCTATTTGCTTTTTTCCGTTTCCGTAGCATTGAAANTTAATAAATAACAATCTTATGTATTATCAAACAACTCTCAAAAATTGCCTTACTTTATTAAATTATTTGTCAAACTTATACTTTTATTCTTTCAAATGGTGAGGATCTAATATTTTAATATTTAAAAAAAAATAGTGAATTACGAATGAGATCAAATTAGAGATTTAGCACTTAAAAAACAAACAAAAAAAAAAAAAAGAAGGAAAATAGGGTTAGAAGTTTAATTCCAAGGGGAAAACTCTTAACAAGGGTTAGGGGGAATGTCCACATGCCACATACATGATGTATTAAAATCCCTACTAACGCTACTTTGTAATGGTTATCTCGTTTCACATTTATTTTTAAGTATCTCTTAGTCTGGGAGGGATCGATTAGGGTTTTCACGCCTGATTATTTTATAAGGTTTCATCGAAATAAGAGCATCGGTGCAGAGTACAACTATTCTTTTCTATTTGCTTTTTTCCGTTTCCGTAGCATTGAAACTGGACTGTTATTTTTATCGGGTTTATGTTCAATTGTAGGATCAATTATTTATAATTAGAAAATTTTTTTATAAATATTAGTAATTAACTATATACTTAATACGAAATTATTAATATCGAGGATTTGACCCAATACCTTTCTTGAGAGCCAGTATTAAAATTAAAACTCTCAATAAACGAATGATAACACCCCGATTTAATATTCATTAAATTGCTTTTGATGAACAATAGAAAATGAGATAACAAAGATTTATTTAATGTAACATTCATTATAGATACATACATACTGTACGAAGTCAACTACTGAGGGAATTTTATGTATTGTTTTAGGCCACAGTTTTTATTGATAATTTCGCTGTTTTCTACAAAATTATTATTATTTGATGTTCTCTGAGAGAGATTAGTACATAGACGAGCTGAGTGATGTAGCTTCCACAAAGATTGCATATTATGGGTAGAAAACCCATTTAAACATTTAGATTAAGCATTATTTTGCATGCAATGGAAAATTGGCAGAGAATTTTGAAATTTCAGGGTTATCTTATTTTTTCTATTGGATTTTATACAAAATCAATTTAAAAAAAACCAACTCTGGTCTTTTAAGGATGCCATTAATCTTCACTTTTTCACAATATATTCCTAAATATGGACAAAAAATAGTGACTCTCCTTATTTAGTAATTTATATAAAATACTGAAGAGAGGGACTAGTACTTCCAGGAGAATGAACTGAATAATTTTGGAAATTGACTTATTAACAATAAAAAAATCCTAAAATTATTACGAGTGTGATTGGTCATATCTCAATGTATAAAAACAATATTTAGATTGATTAACAAATTTATTAATTTTTTCTATATACTTTATTTTTAAGTTAAAACTCCATTAATTTTAATAACTTTTAAGTTATAAAGCTTAGCTTATAAAGTTGACTTGTCTTGAAAAGAATCTATCATAGTTTAACTAATTTTATTTATTGTATCCGTCATCAAATTACAAGATGTTAAGCAACAGAATGTAATAAATAAAGATTTATTTAAAAAAAAAAGTTTAACTAATCTCGTTACTTAGCACTCCTTGAACTCATTTAACTTCTAAGCATCGCAGTTGACGAATATATATTTAAAATCACATTAATGTATTGAATGAGATCATTTAAGAGTATGATTTTCAGAAAAGAAAACTTATATTCTAGAGTTAGTTGGATGACCGTCGAACTTTAGGAGGAAGGTTTGGTCGGGGAGTCGGTCTTAGAATTTGAATAAATAAAAACTAATTTTTTTAAAAAAAGCTTCTTATTATTGCCAACGTTTCGGTCTAAATTCAGGCTTTTNACTTTATATATATACCCCAGAATTAATTTTAATATTCGATTATATTATCAATGCCCGATACAAAGTTAACAGGTTCATTATATTGTTGAATATTTATAACTTGTATGGCATATACATTATGTGCCCGAATAAGTGTGAGATATGAGCTTTAAAACATATCTGTAGTCAATAAGCCTTATTGGAGGGAAGAGGTCGGAAAGGCTCCATGATATATTGGGAGAGTAGCAGGTCCCATGGCCGGAGGTGGTCTGCCTGTCGGTGCAAGGTGTTTGATCCCCAAGGTGGAGGTGTTAACTGAAGGCAGTGGGTAGAGGCGGCCCAGATCAAAGGCGGCAGGTAGGGCCGACCCTATGACCGTCTCTGGGCATTCTCCACGCATGGCCGGCAACCACTGCGAATTTCCTACAAATTCACCCAATTAGACTTTTAACTTAGGGAGCTGAGCCGAACTACAGCTCCCGGTTTTAACGTTTCTCCCACCACAGCGATTGGAATCTCTGTCGATATTCTGCAACTGTAAGTTACGGGTGAGAGAAATCACAGGCCAAAAGAATATGTTTACCTCTAAATTATACGAGTATGGGTATATATACCTATATGGTTGGAGGTTCGTTGGCCGTCGAGTCTTCCGCTGGATTGGTCAGTGGTTCTGCCAGGATCAGAAAAATAAAATACTCCAAAATTGTTGGGTAATTATTTTATAATATTTTTCTGTTGTATAACATACCTAATTTCTGTCTGTTCATTCCAATCTATAATTCTATAAGTGTAATAGTGTATTGTATTTCAGCCCTGATGATGACTTACAAGTTAAGTCGAAACGCTGGCAACAATAAAATAATTCCCCAACAATTTTGGAGTATTTTATTTTTCAGATCCCGGCCGAAACCCTGACTAGTTTCTCCACCATATATATGTATACTCACAAAAGTAAAAAATGCATAGTATATTAGATTTTGGAAGAAGATAGCCCTTATAAGATTATTATAAGAAGTTATTGATGTTTAATTAAGGTGATGTCCGAGGACCTTACTGTTTAATCCAGATAATCCTTTATTAAAAAAATACATTTTTTAAATTTGTGTTTTTTTGGATCTACCTCGACCGAACCCCAACTAAAATCATCTTAGAGCTTACTGTTTAATTCTTACAGTTTGTCGAGGTAGTGAATGTTTCGTTATCTTTTAGCTGTAAACATACACACCCACAAACATATACATACTTGACTTTGCCAATCATGGGTTCATATTATATAAAAGTATTAAATCTATCTCAAGTTTATTTTTACTAAAAGTTTCTTACATTCCTTCAGAACTAAATTCAGGAAATTCCAGCCGTAGAGGATTTGGAAGAGGGGAAGAGGGATGGAGTTTCAAATTCATCAAAAGCTTTTAACGAAATGACAACCTTTTTTTTTTTTTTTATCCTTTTTTTATCTTTCTTAATTAGATGCCACATATTGAAGGAATCAATGATCAATATATTGACATAACGATATCATTGGGTCAATATAGATTTGAAATCGTTTATTGTAAAAGTTTCTTGGTTGATTTTAAAATATTTAAAATGTAATTTCCTCAACCGTTTAAGGAAAAACGAGCAGTTGAACTAAATTGATTTCTGTAACTGCCCCAATATTTTTCATACATGGATTAAATTAGCATACCACAGACTTCACAAAAATCTGTTTTTCCACCTCGTTGTCTCCAGTAAGGAGTCCTAATTTCAAACCTACTAAAAGAAAAATTAATAAAACTTTAATAAAATTAATTTCTTCTGAATTCCAAAGGGACCCAAAAATAACTGGTTTGCTTAAATTACATTAATATTTCAAATGTAAATATTCAATAGTTAGGTGAAATTCACTTAGTTTACGAAGATTCTTTGAGACTGATTTTAGCATATTTTTCTGAAAAGCTTCATTCTTTTGAAAAATTTCAACGGATCATCACAGATTCTACTTTCGAGAAGCTAAAAATATAGTCCGTTAAGAAAGAAAAAAAAATTACAAAGAGTATTTAAATTTTCTCTCTCCCCGGAAATTTAAATACTCTTTGTAATTTTTTTTGTGTGTTCACTACATTTTTTCTTTCCCATGTTATTTTTATACATATATACATGGTTCCGTTCAAAATTTAAAATCTTCATAACTTAGTTATTATAAGCGCTATAAAAAAATATGTTTAAAAAAATGGGTGTAATATGATATTTTATGAATTTATATTCTGTAATATTTAAAATAAAAATAAGTGGCATATTGTGAAAAATGAGAATGCAATTTCTAGTATTAGGCGATCAGTCTTAATTTTATAAATTTGAGAGTGGTATCATTGGTCACCTTCTCTCTTCATGTGATTGATATTGAACGTCATTTTTTTAAAAATTTATTGTGGTGATCAAATTACAAAATGTTTTAATTTAACAGAATGTAATAAATAAATAAAAGTTTAATAAAAAAAAATTTATAATATGGAAGACCTGATTCGGCGTTTGGGCTTTTTATAACAAATCCTTGAAATAATTAATTTTCGATTGAAATCAGGTGAGGAAAACGTGGGATTTACAGGGAGGCAAAATTTATATGCCCATTATCTTCATTATTATCTGATTTACGAAAAACACTAGTTAAGATAGAAATTTGTGGCGTTAAGGTAACTCATGGGATCCGTTCGGGTCTTGCAATCTGGGGAAGCTTTTATTTATCGATAAGTAAAAGCTTGTCCTGAGCCATGGATGTTTCGAATAGGATGGCAACCTGTAGATAGGGACTACCTACATGAACCTATGTGGTTGAAAGGGTGGTTAACAAATAAAAGAAAATTTAAAAAAAGTGAAAGAAATTTATCCCCAACTCTTTCTTCCCAGTCAGATTAGGGCAAAGCTTAGTTTTCAAAAATTTTTCTTTCATTATTAGGTTAGTACATTAAAATTTCCATCTTTAATGAGTCTTCGAAAACTACTACTACGCTGTTCACGCGAGACAGACTTTTATTTTTACTGATTTGATTCAATATTTGATATGCTTCACAAAAATATTCTCGCCATGAATCATTCCAATGAAGAAATCTACCCGATATTGCATAATCAAGTAAATTTATTTTTCTTTGACTCTACCTCTTCATTTACGTGATAAAGTTATATCAAGATGTATTTGAAAGCCCCTAAGAATATATCTTTCAGAAGGAACCAGTCTCAGGCGACTGTATATTAGTTATTATCTAATTTACTAATGGAAAAATGTGGTCTAATTTACATTCTGCATTGTAAATTGTGATAACTAATACAATATTCTAAAGCAATACTTTAGGTAGTTTCTTTATAAGAAGAATGTAATAAATAAATGCAATAAATGTAAGGGAATAGAATAAAAAATCTTACTGTCTCAGCCAAGATGTTAACTCCATCGAGCATAAGACGATATATTCGTCTTTATCCGAGGTTTCGACTACCAGTAGAGTGCGGAATTTAAGTTCAGTTATCTGGCTAGTCTCGGTGGTGTGAATGGTAACATGCCAGCCCGGCAAGCAGGAGATCCAGGTTCGCCTCCTGGCTGAGACAGTAAGATTTTTTTATTCTATTCCCTTGCATTTATTGTATAAAATTAATGTGGGATTAAATACCACAACAAATACAATATTCATAGAAAGTAATAAATAAAGATTAATGAAAAAAACAAACAAACTGATATACAAATTATATACTATGTGTGTGAGTGTGTGTGTATGAGCCTGTATTATGTGGATAAGAGGTATTAAAAAAATAAGAATTGAATATTTTAGATAAACATTATATTAGTTTATTTTTATAATACTGTTAGAATCATACAGAACATAATACATAAATACCCACAAGGAGTATAACTTACGCATAAACAAAAAAAAAATAAATAAAAAAAGTGATATTAAAATTACTGTACAAAAATTAATGAATACAAATCATAATAATAAAAAACTTATAATTTAAAATATGTTAACATTTAGGCATTATGGCCTGGATATCAATACATATTAATTATAAATAGTTTATACAAAACTGATAGCTAGCACATTCATTCTACAATAGCTATTCATTGCAGACGTAGGTTCAAGAGCTGCTAGCGACTATACAATTACACTTATTATTTAATGCAGATCAGTCTATTTTTTGGTAATCATCTGTTAGACGGGGTTTAATTACAGAAAATACATATTATATTTTAATTAATGATAGAAAAGTAGAAAAAATCAACTTTTTTTGTCTCTCTTCTTATTCTCAAAAATGGCAAAACAATAACAGTTAAAAGAGAAGAAAAAGTCTATTTTTAAATAGTTTTTCTGCTTATAATATGTATAAAAATAAAAACATTCTCTTAGGCAACGATTTATGTTTTAACCAAATTTCCGCTGAATTTAATTTTCATAAAGGTTCTGTAGAGAAGTGTCATTTCAAGGAGATATGATAATAAAATAAATTATTATTTAAAAATCGTCCTCGAAAAAAGTCTGTGATAAGAAAGAACATTTATTCTTAGACATGTAAATGGATAGTCAATTAAAATCACAATCATATTAAAAATAAATTGATCAATTGGAATTAAAATTTTTAATATAAACTTGAAGACGTTTAAACATTTCAAATTAAGTTGTATCATCGAAAATATTTGTGGAGTTCACTCAAGGAATTAAAATAAAATATTGATCAGACTCAAAATTTGGATAGAATAGAAATCGATTCCAGTATACCTCCCTCTGTAGCTCTAAAAAATTGTACATTTGGTAAATTTCAAAAGGCTGTTTAACATTGTTTTTGTTTTAGTGTTTTTCTGTCCATTTTTATGGCACTTTTATTTTTTGTGATATCTGCTTTTAAAATCACATAACTTAGATATATTTGTGCGAGAATAAATGCAAAGTCGTAGAAAATTCTGAAAATGAACCGACACAGAAATATACAAAGTGTAATTTTATTTTAAACTATTTTATACTTGCTCATGTCAACAATTCGTTATTGCATTTATTTTTATTTATTTGAAAATTTTCTAGATGTGATAATCAACACCTAACCTTTTTTTTTTTATAAATACAATAATATTAATTGGATACAAAAATTAACATTGGTTAGGCTTTTAAAATAAAAAGTGGATTCTTTCTACTTTCGTCTAAATACTGATAGGAAGTGCTTCTTAGTTCACAAATGACAGCAGGGGTCAAGCGATTGACAGTGATTCAGCTTACAAAGGAACAGCGCAATATCTCCAACTTCAATATTAAAAATATAAAGAATAAATAATTTAAAAAAAAAACTTGACAAATATCAGGGAATGGATCCTTACAACATTGACTAAATCTATCTCTATAATACAAAAATTGTACATAAAATATCCAAATGCACATTTATATATTTTTTTATTTTTCATATATATTAATATATTATTACAATTAGCGTTAAATAAATAATGAGAATAATAAATCAAAATAGAAATAAAATACACAGATTATATACAATTGCACGGATAGGATACATTTATTTTATTGTGTTTAAGCCGACATTGTGATATTTATCATGACTGACAAACAGCTATACAAATTATTAAAATGATTTGAAATTAAAAAACAAATAAGCCCAGTTATATAATATAGGCTCATTATTTAGATGCAATAACTTTATTGTCTATGACAGCCCTTAATGGAAAGGATTTCATGAAGCATTCATGGGAGCTATGCTATAAATGGGTTGATTGGCAGGCGAAGGCCGGCTCAGGAACCCTTTGGAATGTAATTTTATTACATGAAATTTGCAAATAAATTTCATGATAGTTTATATTGTGGCCCTAAGCGCGACTTCCTTCCAATTCATTTGTAAAATACTAACCGTACAAAAACACACAGAGACTAGTTGACAACAATATATATATATATAT
>KZ807045.1:649487-681977 GCA_000696205.2 Oncopeltus fasciatus
ATATATATATAAAATTTCACAAAGCATTATTAAATTAAAAAAAAACATGACTCGTACAAAAAGACATTAAAAATATACAAAGAAATATCACGGACGCATTTAAAGCACAAGAGAAAAAAATGTTAGATTCAACTCCTCTATAATAGACGTATTTATTCTGTGCAAATGTTCCATTTAAGTTGTATTCCTCCCGAAACATCCTTACTTCTTAAAGGAATTATAATCTATTATTTCTCTTTATACCATTACAAAGTAAGTGCATTAAGGTAGTTACTTTTATAAGTCGTTAAATAAAGTAGCTACACGAGAAGTATGAATTGAAACTACCGAATTACAAAAAGCATGGGAAGAAGAATTTCAAATTCAACTAGTTAAATTGGCATTGATTTTGTAAAAAAAAAAAAAGTTATACATGTATATCCAGATACAATTTTTAAAACGTAAGAGAAATTTAAGAATTAATTAAATTATAAATATTAATTTAGTTGTGGTTTATTATTCTACGTAAATTTTAAACAAATAATGAGAGGGATAGTAAATTTTAAACAATCTATAGACAGATAGATTTTTTATTCTATTCCCTATCATGAATTGTTTAATAATATTTTTCTTTTGAAGTAGTCCATGAAATTCACATCAAACCACTGTTATTGTTTTATTTCTCTATTGAATAATGAATTGTTTCAGTATTGAATTTTCTCCTGAAGTGAAAAAATAAAATTATATAGGTCAGAAAATTAAATAGTAAAAACCAATAGCATATTTAGTGCCTAAGTTGAAAAGAGCTTCCTATTTGTGCATTGAACTACCGATAGCCAGAAAGTTTTGTTAAATTTGTATCTTTCTTTGTTTTTTTAAATACAGAAAGGTAATTAAATGAATTCCATCAAAATGGCTTATTTTAAGGTTCGGCTATATTTATTTTGGTAATTATTATGATTTGGCTATGGATCACAATAATACATTAGAAAGAGGGCACATAAATAAGGTGAACTAAGACAACAATATAAAGGCTAGTGCCAAAGTTGAAAAGGAATACATTCGATTGGAATTAATATTTGAAAGAAAACACCAAATAATGGCAATAATAATTAATTTAAAAAAAACATATTCGAATAAGGGGAGAAGAGGAATTAGTTTAACAATTGCTAAATATTACTGCCTCTTTTTTGGGTTTCGTCTTAGTAATATTGAAAAGTAATTTATGTCGTTGATAGACAATACCATACAGTAAAAGTAAATGTACTTCCATCTAACCTACTTGGTTTATATGTATTGAAGAACCTTCCTTTATATATATATATATATGAATGTGTGTATGAATAAAGAACAGAATAAACCCTTTTATGTTTAAAGTTTGAACATATCATGGCTTAAATTTACATTTGTTGCTCAAAATATTTAAACAAAATGTAATCTAATCCAAACAGAATTTTTCTCTACTAAATGTAAACACAGACAACAGTTGCTAAATAAATATCAAATTGTCTTTTAAAAAAGCAATGTGAATAATAAATTAATGGATATTACACTGAACATGGTAAAAAATATTAAAAATATTTAAAATAAAATTAATGTTAAATTAAACGATGGGTTTTACAGTTGAATAAAAATATGCGTCCGTGCCTATAATTATACAAAATAATAGAGAACGGATGATCCGTCGAAGAAATATATAAAACAAATGAAAGAAGAAGAAAATAATAATACAGAGCGAGAGAGTGTTCAGTAAGCTGTGTGAGGGCGGCGCTTGCGGTGTCTATGTCGCCGCCTGGGCGCCCTGGCTCCTGCGGCCAGCTCCCTGTTGATGACCTCTTGAGGCACGACCGGCGGGCCTGCCACCACCTCATTGTGCTTCGGGATGGAGAACTCCGGGTCCAGCTTGACCCAGTTGGTGCAGGACGGGTTGGCGGGAGCCCTGCCTCTCAGCTGCCGCCCGGAGGCTGCGAACCCGAGGAACTTACCCTTGTTCACGGCCGAGCGGAAGCGGGAGTAGCCGCTGTTCCCCATCTCCTCGGTGAAGTAGCAGAGGGGGCCCCGCACCTTCCTCTGCAAGCAGACAAAACCGCCAGAAATTAGTGAGACGTATCAGCTATTTCTCTTATACTTAGGGTCGCATTCCGACTAATGCCTGCAGGGGTCTTTGACTAGGGCTGAAAGCCGCTTGGAGAGATAAAATTCTATTTTGTCAGCTTATTAAAAGAATTTACAGAGAAACAGTGATGTTTTTTCCTTATAAATGTTTTATTTGGTTGTGGTATTTTATTCAACGTAAATTTTAAACAATTAATGAGAGGGAATAGAATAAAAAATCTATCTGTCCCAGCCCGGAATCGAACCTGGATCTCCTGCTATCCGGGCCGGTGCACTTACCCGTTATGCTACCAGAACGCGCTAGTTATCTCATTCAACTCCCTCTCGCTAGTGTAGAGTGAATTGAATGAGATAACTAGCGCGTCCTGGTAGCATAACTGGTAAGTGCACCGGCCCGGATAGCAGAAGATCCAGGTTCGATTCCTGGCTGGGACAGATAGATTTTTTATTCTATTCCCTCTCATTAATTGTTTAGAAACAGTGATGGTTTCCCTTTAAATTGAAGGAAGTCCATCTCCTTATTATTGTAATAATTAAATTTACAATTATTGTTTTAATGAAATAAAAAGTGTCTAGTATAGTAATCTATACCCATACCAGTATAAGGATACCAATCTATACCTATAAAAACCTATGCATATAATAATTTATACTTATATCAACTTCATAACCATATCTATCTTACAAAGCGGGATTAGAGCCCACTGAGTGCAGATGTTCTCACGTCATGGCTAGCGAAAAGAAATGCGAGTTGGAGTCATGCGGCAAATTTTTTTTTTTTTTTTAAATTTACCAATCGAGGATTGAATTAAATTTATCAATAGAGAATTACTTATCTTAATCTGGTTCAGTAGGGGGCACTATAAGCCTTAAATGTCTGATGTATATCTATATATTAAAATGGAAATGGAAAAGAATAAAATTATTTTAGTTGTTGTTCGGTCAGGGTAGATTCAAAAAACACAAATTTAAAAAATGTATTTTTTAATAAAGGATTATCTGCCAACGTTTCGGCTTACATTGTAAGCCATCTTCAGGGCTTCCTATCATGAAGATGAGAGAGTATTCAGTCATGGAAATGTGAACTTAGGGACAGGACGTCCTCTCTCATCTTCATGATAGGTAGGTGTGGCAAATTACTGCTTTAATGAAACGTTGGCAGATAATCCTTTATTAAAAAATACATTTTTTAAATTTGTGTTTTTTGGATCTACCTTGACCGAACCCCAACTAAAATCATCTTAGAATAATATCTACGGTCAACAAACTCTCCTTTTGGAAAAGAATAAAGTTTCCTTTAGAACAATTTTTTTTTTCCGTCGAAATCTGTCATGTTTCCAATTACTGATATAATAATGTTTATAAAATAATTATATTAATGACCTAAAAGTTGATTGATTAAATACCGAGAACGTACACAGTCACGAGTTAAAAAAAGAAAAAAAATAATGTTTAGCTATTGCTGAATATTATGCACAAGTATTGGTGAGGTCAGCGAATTCCTCATTTGATACAAACCTAAAGGAAAGAAGTTCCATCTAATCCCTCTGAATTGCTTCCATTCAAGGTTGATAGTTTGCACACCTCCAAGCAATGAGGAAGTCTTATCTATCGAAGCAAATTTATTATCAGCGATCTATCATTTTGGAGGACTTCTGTTGAAAGCATTATCTAATGCGATTGGAGCTCCGATTTTAAAGTATTGTGAATGAATGTAGAGGGGATACTGTTTTACTAAGTGATGCAATGTAGCTGTTTTTATTAAAGAGGTATTTTGTTTCTACAATATTTGTATACAATTTTTAATTATAAATTTACAAAATGTTTATATTCCGAATATATGTAAATATAGGAGTAATCCTAGCTAAGATTAAAGATTTAATCATTAGAATTATAAAAGAATAATTATATAATAATAACATCCATAAAAATTAATTTACAAGAAATGCAAGGAAGCAAGAAAAAAAGTGGCCTGGAAAGCAGGAGATCCGGGTTCGAGTCCCGGCTGAGGCAGTAAGATTTTTTTTTCTGGCTCCCTTGCATTTCTTGTATAAAATTTAATGTGGATTTATATACTACAACTACTATCAATTATTAAAATGATTAATGATGTTAAATCTTTTTATTTTGGGATGAATACATTTATTAATGCATTATATAAAATATCATTTATTTTAATGTAAGGATTACTTACAGAGCCAATCAGTTTCCAACGTGGATTAAAACAGAGATATCTTTCAGACTTTTCTCCATATATAAGTAGTTTTCCAGAGTAATCCCTGGATTGAATTATCAAGTTTTCTGAAACAAAAATAAATAATAATTAGAAAAAAATTTTAACAGACCAATTAGCATTTTATTTAAAACACCTGTGTTGAATTGAAAATGAATCTTGTCGATAAAAAATGCTATGTAGTTAAAATAAATATATTACTCATGTGATTATCATATTTTTATAAGATACTATTTGTCCACTAATTTATAATAAATGTATCTTTTATTTATAATAAATATAATTATTTTATGATTTAAGTTAAGAAAATTAAGTTAAATTTTATTTTTCACCTTAAAATGCATTAAACAAAAAAAATAAAGTCCTCAAAGTTTGATATTTATTTCCACTATATTTTCAATTTAGCAAGATGAGCATTTTATGTAAATTTGAAAAATGCTGAAAAATTTATTTTTTGAAAATCAGTTAATGAATTAGTGTGATTTATCTGATTATTTGAGCAAAAAAAGGCACAAAATTGAACGTCTTAAAATTTTTTTCATTTTTTCTGATCCCCAAGCAACTAAGACATGAAGAGAGGTGTAACCAACATTTAGCTATCCTATTCTAAACACCCATAGCATTTTGTAGGCTTTTATTTTTCAGTAAATGACGAAACATGGTAGGGATTTGAATCATAGTATCCTGGCTTTGGAGTCCCGAACGGATCCCTTCAGCTAATCTGGCGCCACAACCGTTCTCTTCCCGTAAATTAAAGCACAAGATAGAGGGACTATTCTAAGATGATTTTAGTTGGGGTTCGGTCGAGGTAGATGCAAACTTGATAGAGGGACTATTTTCATATTTGTGATGTACATGCCTACAATGTGCAAATTTACAATTTACAAACCTTTTCTCTTCCCCAACTGATGCAAGACAAAAGTAAACTCATTATTAACAGCTTTAAAATTTCAAATTTAGGTTCCTTTACGAGAAATATTTTTTTTTTTTGTATTCACATATTTTTATTTTTAGGTAAATTTTTTTTTTCAAGTTTATTATTTATGACTTTCTACAAGTTTTGTATATAGTAATGTGCTGGTTGATAGTCACAGTAAAAAATTATTAAAAAATGATAATTAAGTAAATAATACATTTTTTTTCTCTTCATATTATTTCTTTTTATGAAGTGTTGGCAATGAGAAGGTCACGGGGCCATTTCCTATTCAGGTGACGTGGTGGATTATCAGGATGGGTCATACTGGATAGAGTTTGGGCTAAAGGATTGGGATGCATGGAAAGGCCAGAGTGGAATTTATTAAAACGGGTTGTAATGATGTCCTTAACTAAAGGGATTTTGAGGTCATTGTGGAGTAAGGAGTTTGTGACATAATAGGGTGCATCAACTATGATTCTTAGGATTTTGGATTGAAAGGACTGTATTCTTTGGATGTTGGAGGGTTTAGCAGTTCCCCACAGTTCGACTCCATACGTCCAGATAGGTCTCAGTAACGTCTTATAAATGTTAAGTTTGTTGGTCACAGTTAAGGTTGACTTGCGGCTGAGTAGCTTATAAAGTTGTCCAATGGCAGAACTCCTTAATCTCTATTTACAATATACAGGTTGTTTTTTTTTCTTCATATTATTTATTTTTTTATGAAGTGTTGGCAATGAGAAGGTCACGGGGCCATTTCCTATTCAGGCGACGTGGTGGATTATCAGGATGGGTAATACTGGATAGAGTTTGGGCTAAAGGATTGGGATGCATGGAAAGGCCAGAGTGGAATGTATTAAAACGGGTTGTAATGATGTTCTTAACTAAAGGGATTTTGAGGTCATTGTGGAGTAAGGAGTTTGCGACGTAATAGGGTGCATCAACTCGAGAAATATTCGTGGAAAAAAATTAAATAAAAACTGTGATAATTGAATGATATTCTTTATTTTTAATAATAGGCAAAACAATATTTAGATTTATGCCTTATTACTATAATCGTATTACTGAGCTGTATTTCAATAAATTATCTGCTCATATGGTTATGTAAATACAAGGAAAGTGTAGAAAACAAACTGAGACTAGCGATACAAGTATCCACTCGCCTCTTTCAGTACTGGCTTTCTCTGAGGGTCTTAAGATATTATTGAAGATTAAAAATTAAAGTCTTGACGCCACTCACAAGCTTTCGTAACCTCGATCCGTCCACCGGACGATAACTGACTAGATAAAATTCCAAGGATAGGACCCCCCCCTCCTCCCATGGCGATAAGTCCCCCAGACTCGTGCAGGACACTCAGAGAGTGTTTCGTAAGTACACGTGCTAGTGGGCGTATGTCCCGTACACAATGTTTACTACGGCCGCAGCTGATGTGTTGACTGGCCACGTTAGAAGGTTGGCCCCACTGTTGATTTTACTTCTTATGGTGTACGCGCTGTGATGATGGGGGGGGGGGGATTCTCAAAATACCTTTTCAAGCTATACTCTCGATACCAATGCACCACATATATCAGACCTAATAAATGGTTTTGTAATAAATATATATCTATTGGATATATTTCTTAACAGACAATAAATCACATTGATTACGAATATATAGAATGGCTTAAGGAGTTTGCTAAATATACAAATATATTTTGACCAACCTTTTAAGTTGACCAAACATAATATTAAAAAAGTTCCAAATTAATTCCCTGTGCAAAACTAATCGGTCCTTATCAAGCATTTTAATATCTTTTGTTATGAACAATTTCATTTTATAAAAGAACTCGTTTTTTTTTGTGTGTGTGTGTTGAGATTTACTGATTATTTATTTAACTACTAATGTACACACCGCCATTGAACTACTTTACTTTTAATGCTTGTTATTTATTTTCTTAGGCAACTGAAGTTACCTTAAACAATACATATTATAAAATTAACCTATATAAAACTTTAATATTGATTCAGAGAGAAACCGAAATTTTGAAAGACACATTCCATAAATAACCAACTAATAACTGTTTTGATATGTAAAAAATTCCTAATCTAATAAATTTCGTTTGTATGACCAGATATCCCATATGAAAGAAAATATGTAAAAAAAATATTTCTCTATTTCGAAGATCGCACACATCAAAAATATTGTTCATTAATATATAAGTGTATTATATGCATATATAGCTGTATGGGTTTGTGCAATTTGTAGCCTAATTAGGAACCAGGTTGCTATTAATTTAAATTTGAACTACCACTTTCAACTCACAATGATTTTTATTTCTACCCCGATTCGTATCGCCCCCAAATGGTTTACCGCCATTCACAGCAAATTTATAGTTGATTAGTTTATTTACTGCAATGAATGGAAATAAACAACTTGAAAAAGATCGAATGATCAAACAATGTCAAGGAAGAAAATAAAAACATGGTGAAATAAAAGTGGTGGTTCTAATTTAACATTACAAATATATGAAAATCACATAGAACAAGAAAATAAGACATTTATAATCTATAACGGCTTATGAAATGAAGTGAGTGGGAGGGGAGATTTAAGGAAACAAAAATTTAATGATCGTTAATATATAAAAACATAGGAAATTTATTTTACTAATGGTTATTTTTTAATGGTGTTAGTTATTCTCACTTTTTCCTCCCGATGAGTCTAGAGCTAGCGTTTATGATCTTACTACTTACCTTCATTGCATTGTTCAGCTTGTAATATTGAATTAACCATTTAGCCTTATTTGTGTTTGCCTTTAAAGAATAAGAAATAATTATTTTATTAAAGATTATAATCTTTCATACCTTTTATTATCCGTATTCATTGATTTCCGCAAACCATTTTCTGTTGGCGAGCGCTTTCGGACATTGTCCATCTTCTTGGCCGAATACATGTGTTCACTGTCATTGTCTCTATTCAACTCAGAGTTGAGAGAAACCAAGGAAGACGGATAATAGATGGTATGATAGTTCTATATTCATTGGTAGTCATAATTAACCTTTAGATTATTATAATCTTTGTTTATGCTATTTCTGCTTGACGGACTTTTATTACATAGAATAAATTATTTCATTTTCACGTTCACTCATTATAAACAATCAATATGTAAATTTATACCCGGCGCTGGACAGGCTTCGCCCAAGGACCGGACAGCGCCGGGTATAAATACCCCTGGATTTGAAGACAGCTCTCATTCTCTATTCAGCCCTGAAGAAGCCATCACAAGATGTGCGAAAGCTCGGCAACCATCAAAAACTTTACACGGTACAACCCGGAAAAAACTTTACATACATCTGATGACTGTGGAAGCCTACGTGAACAAATCAATATGTATTTATTGACTTTAGCGATTTTGTTCTATTATCTATTTCCCCCCAACTTAACTTTATATTGTTATATTGACTTTCTATTGTGCAATAAGGGTTTCGTATCGCAAGAGTGTTGAGAGAAGGGAGAAAGTTTGAAGGATTAGAAGAATGCCCACTAATGTCCAAAGCGGAGCGATAAGGAGGTCCCGAGATGACGACACTAAATGCTGTCTTCAAACAAGAAGCTGAATGGGCTCTGACGATTAGTGTCGTGAGGTTCTCTGGAAAGCCGAGCGATTTCCGCCTTATCTGAGAGTATTCCTCTTTGGAATGTGTTCCCTCTGTGTATTTGTGTGTTCAGGAACGTCTGAGTTAGTGCGGACATCCTCCTCGACGGAGTGTCTTCCATTAGTAGGGGCCTCTTGAAACAATGGTGGGCAAACACGCTTCGGGTTACCGCCAAAGAAGACTAAAAAAAAAAAAAAAAAAAAAAAACATTGTCCCACGCTCTCTTGACTAGCGTTTCTGAATGTCTCTTCTGATTGCTTTACCCTACAATCTGTCTCTTTATTTCTTCTTGAATTGCACCAATAAAAATAAGTCAACAGTATCCAGTTACTCTGTGGAAACTCCACCATTCACACTAGATCTTCTTCCAGAAAGGGAGCACATCTGACGAAACTTTAAAATTTTAGTATTAGATGTTTTTTGTTGGGGTTCGGTCAAGGTAGTTAAAAAAAATACAAATTAAAAAAAAAGTGTATATTTTAAATTACCTGCCAACGTTTCAGCTTACATTGTAAGCCGTCTTCAGGGCTATCATGAAGGCGAGAGGAGACACCGCGTCCCTAAGATCACATTTTCATGACTGACATGAAAAGCAGTTATGAAAATGTGATTTAGGACGTGATTTATGCACGTTCCCCCTGGCCTTCATGATAGCCCAGAAGATGGTTTACAATCCGAACTGTTGGAAAATAATTTAAAATATACACAATTTTTAAATTTGTATTTTTTTTTTCTCGATCTCCTTTGACTGAACCCCAACAAAAAACATCTAATAATGATATCTAAGGTAAAAAAAAACTCTCCTTTTGTTCATTAGTGGATATTCCCTTATTAATGGATTTGTTGTAAACTCGTCGAAAAGGGGGAAGGGGGGAGTTTAGCTAAGTAGAAGTCTAGTTGAGATTTCATTACTTTTGAAAATAACCCGAACAATAAGGAAAATTATGTAATTAACAATATTTAATTATGTNCAGGAGGTTAAACTCTCGAAACTAGTGCGGGGAATTTAATAACTTATCATACTTGTCTCGGTAGCATAAATGGAAAATGCACCGGCCCGGATAGCAGGAGATCCAGGTTCGTGTTCTGGCTGGGACAGTTAGATTTTTTATTCTGTTCCCTTGTAATAAAAATTGTTAAAATTTACGTGGGATTAAATACCACAAAAAATTTATAAGCGAAGTAATGTTTTATTATTATTTTTTCTGATTTTATTAATATACCGAGATAAGTATCACAAACCTGTTCTTCAATCTAAACGTATTTTACCACACTCTCAAAAATTTTTTTATTATTAATAATACAACAAACGAGTCACTTAAAAGCTTCTCAGGAGGATTATAAGAATGAAATATGCAAGGATTGAACAAGAACCTTTTCAAATCTTGAAAAATTGTGAGAATTCTTTGTGTCTTTTATTTATGGAGAGATTTTAGTTTGGAATTTTGAAACACTCGTGAAACATGTATAAAAGTCTACGTGAAGATTAAGATCAGTCCATTTTGAGGAGAGATGTATCTCTTACCTCAGGGAATGTCGCGTTGACCTCGGACGGCGCCCAGCACTGTTTATGCAACGATAAAAAATAAGAAAAATAAATGTTAGTATAAAAAAAAAAATAAAAAGAGGGGACGCTGAAAGAAAGGCAAAGAAATGCAAATCTTGCCAGTGGCCGAACTCCCCCACGAAGGGTGACAGGCTGTGAGGAGAGCCATATGGCGCGCCGTTCCAGGATGGTATCAGCGTGGGTGGGTCTGGACGCCTAGACACTCATTATAACATATCAATAAACACGGTGAGCAGCTGTCGCGAAATGTGTCTTACTGTCGACGTCAGAGGAATACGAGTATCTAACTTCTGATTGCTGACACTTCATCAGGTGTTAGGTTACCTGACCAAACAGATCCACTATCTGAGGTCACCTATCCCCAATCGATACATATTTCCTAAGTGCGGCAATACCATACATATATATGAAATATATATGTGAATAAATATATGAAAAGTTAAATAGTAGACGAGCCTGATAGTGTTCGCATAACATTCGTCAATCAAGAAATCATCTCGTTTGTTAATATTTTTACTGATCAACCTAATTCCATATATTTTATACATTAAAACAACAAAACTTTGAACATTGAAGGAGGTTCTTAGCAGGAATCTTTGTAAGTAGTTTTGACACTTTCTAACAAAAAAAGTATAGAATATATATACAACACATATCAAAATGGAGTACTGACAGGTCTTTTTCAAAGTTCAAGTAATAACACATAATCAATTATAAGCAGATATTTGAAATTTATGATTCTTAAGAAGAATCAGGGCCCATTATACATGGGTATGACGCTCAATCATTTTTTAACAAAGCATACAGATTGAAGGAGGAATCATCATTTAAGACATAAATAAAAGTAAATGACTAATTTGATCGTAAAATTCGCATTTAAAAGAAAAATGAACCACATATGAAGACAACAAGTGCACCCCCTGCCATAGACAAGAAAAACATTTAATTCAGCAGCGTAGGAGTGCATTGCGGGTTTGCCTTAGTTCAGTTTGAAGGAAATATAGTTGCCATCTTCGCTGTTTCTGAAGGACGAAGGATATCATAAGTATTTCAAAACAAATAACTATTTATAGAGAGCCCAAGTATGTTAAAAGCGGGAAGTATTTCTAATATTGAAACTTGGGAGTTAATGACTGATCGAAAAGTTATTTGAATAACATTCAATTTATAGATCATTGTGAGAATTTGAAGAAAAAAAAATCTTAATCTACGCCAATAATATTCTAAAATTCGGTAATATTAATATAGAATAAACTCAAAAAGTCTCTTTGCATTGATAATGTACAAAAATAATTTCTATTTAACTGTATTTCCGTAAACATTATGGGATATATGTATTATATATATTGTAAATGCCAGCCTTCCTTTCAACCTCTAAGGGTCATAGAGGAAGGGGCTATCTACAAGGTTTCCATTTCATTCTAAACATCCGTGGCTCAAGAAATAAATTTTATTTATCGATAATTAAATGCATAGATTGAGATTTGAACCCACAGCGCCCCGAACAGATCCCACGGGCAATCCTGGCGTCCCGAATTCATGTTTTATTATCATTTATGTTTATTAAAGGAAATGAGTTACATTTTGATGAAGGATACATTTCTTTTAGTATAAACTTTATATATTTAAACCCTAACTTTAATTATGAAAGCGACCCCCTTCAGACGGGAGCAAGTAATGCTGTATGTTCAGGTTTTGAGAAGGATAGGTGGGAAATCTGCAAGGAATGGTCTTGGGACGAGTGACTCCGCCAGGAAGTCTCGCGTGCTTGAGGGTAATTGATGATGCCGACACTGTTCATTAGCGAACTCTTCAGCGATGGCAGAACGCTCTGACGGGTCCTGTCGCTCGCACGTCCCGCTTCGTTAAAGGGCGCCTTCCCCCCCCCCCCCCCCACCGAGAGATAGGTCCGTACACTGTAATTTTCGCATTGACCCCGACCAAGAGTCGAGGACGACCAGTATCTGCCGCGAATCTTTGAGGAAAGCATTGAGCATTGTTTTGAAATAGATATCAGTATGATGAAATCTTGCAATTAATTATGAATAATATCAAATGACCGTTAATGATACGTGAGAGTGTCTCACTTCAACCGCAAATGGTGTTGCAAGAGTTTCGTAAAAATAATCAATTGTTATGTTGTTGGAATTTAAGCTCTCAGCATGAAAGTTTTAACTTCTAAAATAATTTGTTCTTGCTTATACGAATTCCTCGTCACTGACTAGCTTCCGGGTCCTAAAAGCGAGCGCTTTCGGCTGTGACTCTCCGTTCGGCTATCCATTTTTCAGGAAGCTAATTCAAACAACTTTGTATTAAAATTATCAAAAATCGAAACGGTTTCTTTAAAATGGATAGCCAAATTGAGAATTTCGAATGCGATAAATTCAAAATTACAAATGTGGAAAATCAGTTTAAAATAACTACTCTTCTAATGTAATCTTTGCATAAATACTAAGAAATCGAGGAAGGGAAAAAATACAAAAAAATTAATTTATTTCAATTGTTGTATATAAGCATGACAAATTTGATGATCCTTTATCAGTAAGGAATTCGTGTGGGAGGGTAAATTAGTTATTTTTATGTATGAAATAAACTCTCTGACCTCATGATGACTTACAGGTCTTCAGTAACTTAATTCAAACGAATAAATTAAAACAAAACTCAGCACTGATATCATTATATTTTTTTTTCTTGCGTCAATAATTATTTTTGACAGATAGGTTGTTGATTTTCATTTTGAATCATATAGGCAAATGTTTCAAGCAAGTTATCAGTATAGAAAGTTCAAGTACCATTTTTATATTTTGTTTTCCGCTATCAATGTTCTATTTCTCAACGTGTTTAGGTAATAAGCTTACACATAAGTACAACCTGCCTTATCTTGACGTCAGATGGAATCAGTTGGAAGGCGGGTAATAATATTACATAAGCTTTCAGGGACCATCCAAGCGATACGTGCCCGGACCAAATCTTCCCATAAAATCAGTTTTGTTGTTCGCTATCGTCAAAAAAGTTTTTCCCTGTAACCACTCCAACTTTTGATTTAATGAATGGAATAATATTTCATTTCATACATTTATTCATTTAAATACATTATATACATTTGTAACTTGCAGTTTACTTTAAGTTTTAAATAAGGATTTCAAGAAATGTTTTTTTTATACAAAGAAGAAAAAACCCTCAGCCAAAAAAAAGAAGAAGAAGAAAACACAAAAATAGACAAAAAATGGTTGGGGATATTTTATATTATAAATGGACGTACATATAAAGACTGGAGGGCAGCTTCGCCTAGTTTGAGCACTTAATTCCGTGAGTTGGAGGCTGGCACAAGAAAAAGGAAGAAGACCTCTTACTGACGAGCACGTGACCTGGTTGCCGATGAGCGAGCCGGCTCGGACGCTTCCAGTCTTACTGGGAGCTTGTTTCGGGGCAAGGGCTGTCTTCATCAGGGCTCGTTTCCAACTCATCAGCCGAGAGGAGGAGCTCAGCCCGTATACGAGCGATCCATTAAAAATAATTGAACTCCTTGCAATTAATCTTGAGGCGTTCCTTGCTCAAAAAGAGGCGCCGACGGCCTATTTATACTTCTCTTGTCGCCTCGGAGAGCCGTGCTTGGTTGTTAGGCGCACGTTGGAATGCGGAGGGAGAAATAACGCAGCTACACTCTGAAAGAAATGATCTCTCGTAGTGAATGGGAACAGGACGCAGTACTTTTCATCTCACCTAGAGTTCGCTATTTATGGGAAATTACAAACCCATAAGAAAGTTGGATTCACATATCTATAGTTTTCATATTTCTGTTAATAATCAGCAATATACCCCTCAAAAGGCAAATTTGGTTCTTCTTTATCGACCATATGGGTCTTAGTCGAAATAAAGCCTATGTATTATAAATATTTATTATTATTTTTACTGTGCGACTTCAAAAGCAGTTTTCAGTTATTCATGATCTAAATGGGAATTAATTCTCACTCCCCACGAAAATAGAATATACATTATTTTTAATTAATCTTTTAGTAAAATGTTAATATGCTTTTTTATTATTATTTATAACTTCAAAAAAAAATTCAAAAATTTGAAACAATAGTTTTTCTGTCCAAGTTATTATTAAGCATCCCCAAACAGCCCCTTTATTTTTCTAATCCCAGAGTACATATCTGACACACAAACAATCAAATAGAAAACAATGTTTATTTTCATCTCTCTGAGGGTATTATAATACGATCCCATGGAGATATTCGCTATCTCCTTGGTATAGAACCCTTCAACACAGCTTATGTTTCATTCAACCACAAGGCTAATTAATTCCTGAAACTTTAGAACACAGTCAATATTATAATTATTTATTTTTGTCTCTTATTATTATATTATTGCTTTTCTGTCTCTTTCATTTCCACAAATCACTTATTAAAGTTACAGTAAGAAAATAATTTAAAAAAAAAACTGTTTAGTTCTTATACTTATATAATTTTTTTAAAAAATTTGATCATATCTTTCTATCTTTTATTTTTAGGTCCCTTGAACAAGTTTTTGATATTCTGGAAATGATGTAGACAGTTCACTTAGTTTGCCGAATCACTGTAAAATTCCAAGTGGTTCCTACGATAAGTAGTTTTAAAAAGAATTCGGAGCAGCGATAGGGATATTTATAATAAAAATCATAAATAAAGTAAGCAAAAAATCCCAAAAATTACTGCATATATCTACACATAAAATCTTTTATATCTTCCCAACCCATGTATCGATTTGTCGCAATAGTTAGAATTGTTAGTTAAGGTTTTTCTACAACAGACAAAAGACCATGCTATTTTCTGGCCCTTTTTTTCGCCTAGAAAACTACTTACAAAAATTCAGAGTGTTACTTATTTACACATTACAGATTACTTTGACTGATAAAATACTTTATTACAATTCACGGTCCAATATAGAGTAGAGATTACACTAATGACTCTTAAATCTACTTAATTGTTCCTTAAATCACAATCTAACCTCGAATAAGTTGATTTTTTTTAACACAAGGAAAACACTGTTCTTTATATGTATTGTAATACATCATTTTTGAGCACATGTAATTTCTCGGGGTCATAGATCTTCGACCTCCGAATTGACAAACTGAAATTTCTGTCACCCGGATTTTGTAAGGCGATTTGTAATTGGAATTCTTCAAATCTGATATGACTCCTTCATATGAAAGGGGATACAGTTTGTTTGTTCACAGTTATCTGTGGTCAAACACTCCGCTGTTGAGAAAATTATGATTATTCTAATGTAAATAATGTTACTGATAAAGAAACTAACTCGTGAGCATCTGACGGATTAGTTTATGAGAGATTAAGACATTTTATATTTTGTATTGTTTGTCCGGAATAAATAGTAAGTTATAATATACGTAAATGAAATCGATTAGGCCAATGAATTATATCACTTATCAAATTATGTCATATACATTTATAAAGTTTATTTATTATACATTTATAAATTTACTTAGTTTATTATTTTATGGGTATCGGAATTCATAGTCGGACTATTAATTTGTATTAAAAAAAAACACATTCATTTGAAACAGTAATATTTAAGAAAAAAATACTAAACATTGGAGTTTAGAAGTTTGCTTGTACCATATAGTTAAGTAGAATGATTTTTTAAATTGAGGATACCAACTTATTTAGTTTTAGAAAAAATATAATTTAAGGAGTCTACGTATATTTGTTTACATATTTGCTTTATGTTTGTTCACGAATAAAACTACTTTATTTTGTCAGTGATATGAGCAACTTCGAAAATTTGTTGGACAAAGTTGAAAAGCAACTCATACGTGTAAAATCGTGAAGTACGTGAACCCTGCCAGATTTTTAGAAATCCATATAGTAACATATTAACTTTGTGGTTAACTTATTTATTTTAACTAATAACCGAGAGAATATTTATATTTTCTGTTTATTCTCCCCCCTGAAGTATTGTTTCCTTTAACTCTGTCGAATAATTGTACGTTTCTTCTTCTCCTTAAGTTTCTAATACAAATTTTTAATTAAAAACAATGTGGACAGTACAACGTTAAAGAAAAATACAGGTAATTATCTATATATAATTATAATAATACTAAGTATAATTATACAGGCATACCGGAACATCTACCCATCCACCAAACCAGTGAAATTTTGGCGAAAATGGTAAATATGAGATCAGGAAACTTTGAAACGGAAAGATTTTATGAAATCTCAAATTTGAATTTTCTTCAAGATTAAAATACTAAACTATACTTATGCAAACATCACTACTCCAGAAAGTACATAAATCCTCAATAAATTAATTAGATAATAAGTAATAAGATTATAGAATAACAATTCTTGAAATTTTAAATCTTAAGAAAGAAGGCGTTAAGTGTGCTAAAAAGATTCTAACAATACTAATATCAAAAGACTTAGTTATATCCTAATAAAGTTATTGCAATTTTTGATTTTATAAATAATAATACTCCAATTTTTGTAATAAACATCTATATGTCGGGGCAACTACCCCCGCTCATGAGAAGCGTTCGGGTCTCGCAATTCTGACACTGAGGGTTCAAATTCCGCTAGATTGCCCTTCCCTCTATGACCCTTGTGGTTAATAGAAGGCTGACACTCAAAGAAAAAAAATACACACCCGGTTTCACAAAATTAAAGCAAGATATGAATTTAATAGAAAACATAGTTTTTAGTATTTTTATTGAATTATAAATTACATAGGATAGGGTTATTTATGGAATAACACATCGGGAAAATGTGTTTGCCACACAGCCCGTAAAACAATTCAATTACTGCATGAGAAATTTCCAGGTCGTGTAATTTCCCGTTTTGGCGATCAGAATTGGCCGGCCAGATCATGCGATTTAACGCTGTTGGAATTTTTTCTTTGGGGTTTTTTGAAGTCTAAGGTCTATGTCAACAAGCCCACGACCACCCACGCCTCGAAGGAGGAAATTCAGCGCCGTATCAACGAAGTTCAGCCTCATATATGCAATCATGGAAAATTTCAACAAAAGAGTGCGTATGTGCCAGCAAAGTCGTGGAGGCCATTTACCCGACATGCTCTTCTATACATAACCCTACACTGTATACAATATAAATCAATAAAAAAATTTACAATTCTTAATTATAAACCTGTGTTTTCTATCAAAATTACTTTTTGCGTGAATTTTGGAACACCCTATATATATCAAACTAGAGGCGACCATTGAGAGTCGTTATTCTTCAAGTCCTTTATACTCCCTCAAGCATCGGTCGAAACATGATAGTGTCTCAGTTTATTTCATTTATTATCATTTCGACTAAAAATCCAAACGGTTGGAAAGTGAAGTTTGGGAACTAATAACCTAAGCCTTGGGCCTTGAAGAAGTGAGTGGGCGGGCGAGGGCCACCACGAAGACTGGGAACGGTAGTGGATACTCGTCCAAATTACAAGCTTTTTATTCTCCGTAAGTTGGGGTTCCGTTATGTAATTTGATGCCGAGAAGTGCCATAGCTGTCTAAGGTAATGGTTAACCTCGAAGAGGCCTCTAAAACTGACGAACCCATAGGCTTGTCTCTTCAGTTTATCCGACTGACACCTGATACCACCCAGATGATCGTCGACATGCGTCCTTAACATGGACGCCTATCTGAGAGGAGTGACTTCATTTGGACAGGATTTTTTGTACTATAAATTCCTCTACAAGTATACTATCTATTTTTTTTCCTTTCCTTTATCGATCTTTAAAATCTCTTGCTTTAACGAATAATATTGAATTAATAGGTATAGTTTATTCTTGAAGAAGTTTAAACACATACACGAAAAGCACACTCACATACACACTTTGAAACCTTTGACCATGTGTTTTAATATTAAATTGCCTGCTTATTATCTCAAGGAATACGAGCCATAAAATATAATACCATATGTATGTAACAGTATACATTACCAATGTAATTCATGAAAATAACAAAAATTAAATACAATATATGTACTTTTCAATAACACATATATTTGATGAAATGATCCATTAAACAATCCACTTGATGATTTAACCTTACTTTTAAGGTTTTTCATTTTAAAATTTGAAGTAACCTAAGAACTTCGATAATTCTGTCAAAATACAAGGATCGAAAACAAAAACGTCTAAATGAATAAAACATTTAGTCAAAATTCTAAATATTGACTTATCAATTTTATATTTTTTATAAAGTTCACCGTTCTAAGGCTATACAAAATATATGAAAGATGAGTCTTCATATTTTCTCATTTCTTGGGGGAAAAAAAAAAGAAAAAAAAAAAGATGAAAAGAATAAAAATTCGTTCCAAACACAAGAAATCCAAAGGAACAAATCAACATATATTTGATGAAATGATCCATCAAACAATCCACTTGATGGTTTAACCTTACTTTTAAGGTTTTTCATTTTAAAACTTGAAGGTTCTATGAAGTAGAACCAAAATGAGAGTTTGTTGACCGTAGATATTATTCTAAGATGATTTTAGTTGGGGTTCGGTCGAGGTAGATCCAAAAAAAAAAAAACAAACACAAATTAAAAAAATGTATTCCATGATGGAAATGTGAACTTAGGGACAGGACGTCCTCTCTCATCCTCATGATAGCCCTGAAGATGGCTTACAATGTAAGCCGAAACGTTGGCAGATAATCCTTCATTAAAAAAATACATTTTTTTAATTTGTGTTTTTTTTTTGGATCTACCTCGACCGAACCCCAACTAAAATCATCTTAGAGTATGAAGTAGAACTTCGATAATTCTGTCAAGATACAAGGATCGAAAACAAAAACGCCTAAAGGAATAAAACATTTAGTCAAAAGTCTAAATATTGACTAATCAATATTATATTTTTCATAAAGTTCACCGTTCTAAGGCTATACAAAATATATGAGAGATGAGTCTTCATATTTTTTCATTTCTTGGGGGAAAAAAGATATGAATAGAATTAAAATTCGTTCCAAACACGAGAAATCCAAAGGAACAAATCAACAGTAAGGTAATTAAAACAAAGTAGAAATTAAGAAGTAAAAGTCTTGCTTGTTAGGGGAGATAGTAAATTAGTTTTCAGACCTGATATCTCAGATTGAACAAGAGTAGGAATGAAAGGGGAAGCGTTAGGTCCGGTGCCCCCTTGTAAGACACCACGAATGATGTCGTTTGCCCACGCACACTTTGCCCGTATGTTTCTTTCCTCTTTTCAGTTTTTCTTATCACAGTTCCTTTAAGGGTTATAAATGTTTTACAGTCTACTGAATCCATCAGTAGCTCTGTCCGGGTTAGGCGGTACACCGTTAGGTAAGATTGTACAGATATACTGGGCCACTTTTACGTAGAAAGCAGTTCCAGAAGGATTATCGTTCAAATCTTACTGATATATATATATATATNGTATCCGTCATCAAATTACAATATGTTAAGTAACAGAGTGTAATATATAAAGATTTAAAAAACAAAAAACAAAAAAAAAACTAACGTAATCAGGTACGTATCAAAAAAAACTTTGCGTGAGGCAGGTAAACCTCTTTAGAGATGATTCAATTTCACATCAGGGCTAAGAGACTAAGATCCTCGAATTAATATTATCAATCGAGTTGTGTGTATACCAGTGTGCATGTATATTTCTGTGTGCTTTGTGAGTAATAAGAATGAGTGTGTTTGTATACATGCGTACATAAGCTGGTGTTTTTGTTATTGGATAAGATTTTTTATTAGGAATAATTTTTTTGCATTTCTTTATTGATTTAAAAAAGGATCATTGAATTTTTTTTTCCAAAAGACATGTAATAGGTTATTTATATAAGATAATGTCTTAAATTAGTGAATATCCATCAGAATTCACATACATTTGAAATCGTTAAATTATTAAATTACTAAAGTTGTTATTATTTAAGAGCCACTCTTTCCTTTATCATTTTTATAAAATATAATATCAATACGCATTATAAGCAATTAATTGAATGATAATGTGAAATTATGTAATGAAAATATTTAGCTTGGGGTTCTCGAAAAGTATTATCTCGAATATTAGCAATTAGAAAGGAAAATATAAAATTCTGTAATGATTCCTGAAGTGGATGCCTTATTATATTTTATCATGAAGAAAACACTTACAAAAATTTAGCGCTGTCATATAGTAAATGTCAAGCAGCAGATGCCAAAGAAAATTGCTCAAGGAACTCGCCAGAAAAACAGAATACCATAAAGAAATTAATTATTCTATCGAGACGTCCCTTTCCTATCAATGAAATTTTAGCTATTATTATTAGATGTTTGTAGTTGGGGTTCGGTCAAGGTAGATCCAAAAATAATACAAATTTAAAAAAAAAAGTCTCAAACACTCTCTGATTTCAGCTTTTGCATCTTGCTTATTTGTTATTTTCAATAGTAATTTAAATCTTATCTAACATTGTTTTAGCTAGACTATTCAAAAGTAGGTGCTTAGTTGACTCTAATCACCCTGGGAGAGCCAAATACAAGAGCAATACAATCAGTAAAGAAAAAAATATATATAAGAGGATTGAAGATTTTTTATAATAAATGATTTGGTATCCACCAAAAAGTCATTTTAGTTTTTCATTTTATGCTTCAAGTTTTTCTTGTCAGCTATGTATTTAATTAATTCAAAATTAAAATAACAATAGTGCACTATATACACACACAAATCAGACTTTCGTACGCACGCATGCACGTACATTTTTTTTTATAATAATAGAAACCAATTACAGTATTTAACTTTTCAAAGCAAAATTTTGAAGGAATTATTTATTTGTTGGAAGAGAAAAGAGGAGTTTTTGTGGGAGACCAAAATTTATAATAGAAATATCTCCTTTTTTTACCGGAGATAAGGGAAAATTATATACAACAGCATAGTATATAATTTAATTTTATAAAATATATGTTCAATGTCTGTAATGAAGGAATTACAAATTTAACTATGATCAGTGTACGATTCCCCCACTCTTCCCTCTAACACTCATTGGTTTCTCAGGCTTCTAATTTACTCTTATCTAAGTCTGTCTGTAAGGGATCGTGTGGGGAATCTGTTTTGATTACGGAGCTCCAGTGTAAAAAAGGATTTTTAATTGATGTAGGAAACAAAATAATAATGTGCAGAGTTCATTTTAACAATGTTTAATATAAATAGGCATTAGTTGTTTAGTAAACAATTAATAAATTTGGATCAGATGATGTCTAATTAACTGTGTATTCCTTTCTTTCATAAGAAGCATTTCGTTGATATCTATATCTGTATATAAATATAATGAAAAGCTATGAATATAATGCTGATTGAATTGAAGAGAGTATCAATGCCATTAATCTGTGTAAAATAAATCCCGTTGATCCTGAGATGTACTAAAGTATGGCTGGTGGGACGGGCCGAGTTCCTTCTAACTTTTTCCCTCTCGGCGCTCGGCAATAAACTATACATCCATTCGGCTCATCTCCTTTAAATGATCCTCTATAAAACTGTTTTGTTGTCTGCGATCTGTTTACCTCTCTCGCAGGGGACAACACTCCCATCTATCAAGGGGGGGGGGGGAGTATCTTCCATACCATGTGCGTGATTGCATGCTTCATTGTGTTTACATTTTTCCCTGCTTTTTTTTTTTTTTTTTTTTTTTCCTGAATTTCTATAGAAAAAATAAATAAGTTTCATCTTCTCGCAATACTTCGGTGGCTAATGGGAAATGAATCGGTATGTTTGTTGGAGACCGTGTACAGTCCATTCTAGATATTGGAGTGTAGGTACTTTTTATTTCGGTCTGTGCATTGCTCGAGTCATGAAAAACATTTCATTTTTCCACAATATATGCAAGGAAATAGAATAAAAAATCTAACTGTCTCAGCCAGGGCAGTTTGATTTTTTATTCTATTTCTTTGCATTTATTGTTTAAAATTTACGTGGGATAAAATACCACAACAAAAATATATTTATAAAATAGTAATAATATTACGATATATAAAAATAATATTACATGAATAATTGTTATTATAAGTATATATGTGAAACACACCATTATTTATAAGCTTTCAAAAATCAATAATAACTAGCTTCTAAGCATTGGTATCCTTTATATTTCAATTTAGTCACTTTTAAGTTCACTTTATCATTTGAAGTAACTGCAAGTAACATCAGCAGCCCTTAAATATTTTAAAATGTAATTTAAAATTTGCTAAAAGCCATAAAAATTATATTAGTAATAAATTGCTCAGAAATGAAGATTACTTTAAAAAGAGGATATTATGAACGCTTAAAATTAATTTAGCACAGAACTGTGTTTATTAATCATTATTAGAAATCAATTTAAGAATTATAGTTACTTTGGTTACTTAAAGTTGTTAAATAGTTTTATATTCTTCATATTTCAAAATCAATGTATCAATTTTCTATACAGAAACTTCTAGATTTTGAAAACTTACGATGTGAACTATATTACTTTCTACCCTTAAAGTAAATTAATTCTATAAAATATTAGTTTTACACTTCACTAGAAATAAAGTATTGAAAAGCATCCTAACTAAATAGGATAACAATTAAAATGTTACTTAAATTTTAAAGTAACATTAAATTGTTTTACCAGAAGGAAAAAAACCAGCAAAAGTGAATAAAATATTCTAAAGAACAAATTGTTGTAAAATAGATTTAAAAATTTCTGCACTTGAAATCCTTTTATCCAAATTGAGTCAGTTTTAGCTGTCTATTTTAGCTAATAGTAGCTATAAACTTGGACTCTAGTTGAATGAAATTCAATGAAAAATTTGTTCAATAAGTTGATTTATTTATGATGATTGATGCAGTATTTGGTACAAGCCAAAAGCAAGAAGTTGAATAGAATTGTATGCTTACCAAATCCATCCTCTGAGTTGTCAGCTGCAACAGCTCCAGTCATGTTGACCGTGAGGTATGAGTAGGTGCACTGGTTATACAATCGAACCTTACGTGAAACCAGAGGGATCGACTCACAAGTCACCACCTAAAAAACGGAATCTCATTAGAAACAAGCCAGCTTTCAGTAAAAGCACAAGAGACAAGACTTTTATATAAAATCAAATAACTAAAAAGACCAATAAAATTATTTAAAATAGTATACGACGGCTATAGAAGAAAAGTCCCTGGGACGGTCACAAAATAAATGAGTCTAATACAAGAAAAACATTCAAGTAAAACTTCTTGAAACTTACGTTTTTAAAACATAGACTATATATTGTGAAATATATCATACATAATATATTACACAACATAGTGTCACAATGTTTGATTATACTGTATATTAATCAGTATACTCAAATATTTTGAAATAGATGCATAGATGTTTTTGGGAGTTATTGACTGGAGTGACCATAAATAATTGATTTGCTTCAAAGATTCACTCGATTTGACAACCGCTTCTGTGCCATGTTATAGCTTAGTACTTCTAATATAATAAAAATATGATAAAAATAAGCAGACAGATTAGGTATAGAGAGAAAGAGAGTACATGGGAGTTGAGGAAAGAATTATTATTATTATATGTCTTGAAGATGCACAAAAAATGTTTGTGATGCTGCCCGCATTTTCCATGATAAATAATAAAAAAAATTATTGCATAAAAATGGAACAACCATAATGCATTAAATCATTGTATCAAACATGGAATTTGTATAATTTCCATGTCAGGAGGTAAAAATTTTACTACACTGTGTAATTAGTTTACCTTTAATGACAGTTTGGATTAAGAACAAATAAAGAGCACCTAATACATTTGTATGTGTATATGAAACTTTAAACGAATTCTTATTGTAATTTTTAAATACAACTACAAGAGCTATTGATTTATAAAGATTTTTCTAATTTGTAGAAAATAGGAAAAGTGATCATGATTTTCCATAAGGCAACTGATGCACATATTCCTGGTTTTCATATCACAGTTCTAGATCATGGTTGCGAAAAGCCAACTAAAAACTTACAAATATATTTATAATTTAATAATTTCTGTTTCATTTAAAATTCTTCTGAGTACTAGTTGATATTATCTACTTTATTTATATTTAATAAAATAAAACAAAATATGAGTTGGCGAAAGATTTAAATGTAGAGTGGGATTTGTATATTTGTATCAATAAGGGAAGGTTTAATTTCCATTATTTAAATAATGTAACAAAAAAGTTAATAATTTTCATTTTATTTTAAATTTTGACTTTAAGGGAAAGAGGTTTATAAATCATTTTAGTTAATAAATTACTCATGGGAATAATAAATATTGGGAATAAATATTAAATAATGTTTTTAAAGTAAGTAAGCCATATCTTTCTTCCTACTTCTTAACAAGCTAGCACTTATGAAATATGAAACTTAACCTGGTCGCAAATTATTTCAGAGATTAAAAAGGGTATTAAAGATGCTTAAGCTCAAGAGGTAGAGGTGATTCGTTATTCGTACTTTTCGTGGATTCTAAAAGACGGAAAACTTATAATTGTTAATTAACGAAGTAGAATTATAAAAGTATTTTATTAATCAGAAAACCTCTAAATTTTGTAGAAAATTGAAACATAATTTCTGAAGACTTCCCCAAAAAATAATGTTGTTTCATTGTTCATTGTGTCAAACAACATAACATTGTTGGGTTTTATGATCGAAGAAACAAAACCTTCGTGAATTTTTCCATAAATAAATAAACCTGCATGAAGATTATAAATACATAAAATATAAAGGAATGGGGAATATTTACATAAAAAAACAAAGAAAAGAAAAACTGATGTATCAATTACATGATAATAAACAATGAGATGTTTGCGAACAAAACTCACACACCGGGTCTGTGCGTACGGGAAGTGAAAGAGGTTATAAATCATAGCCAGGCACAAGTGACAGCAATATTATAATTTGTATTGTCACGCCTATACTAATTAGTGACAAACACCAGTCGAACCTATGAAAAATCGATTATTTATGGTTTATTGTAGTGCTTCTTGCCTAATGTATTGAAATTGTGTGGCTTGCGTGTGCAATCTTCGTTTGCACTCAAGTAGAAAGACTTATAAGTAATTTCATAAAAATAAAAGGAAGTAGTAGTCCCCAGACACACACAAAACGCAATTTATAATAAATGAGATTTTTTTATAGCAATATTTGTTAAGAAAACTAAAAGAATCACTTTACTTAATCATTTAGGCAATTTATTTTATATGAAAAAAAATGACGAATTTAAGTTAAATTTTGTCAAAAGTATATATTATATGCACAAGATTGGAAATTAATTAGTTCATTTTTTTTCACCAACTTCGATGAATCACTCAATTGAATTAGACTTAACAATAACTCATTTAAAAAATAAAAACCACAAAGATACTTTTAATAAAATTCTAAACTCTCTATTTTTTAACACAAAGTGGGCACCTTTGCTGTATTTTGTTGGTGATTTTTCCTCACTAAAAATACTTAGTAGGCCGAGGTCAAGGAAGGTAGAAGAATTCACACAAGTAAAAAAAAACAGCAAGAAATTATCTAAATAATGTGAAGTATGGTGTAATTCTCAAAATTAGAAACAAAAAATAATTGGGTAATGATTCAAGTTTAATTTATTTTATTTTACAATACCGTAAGCAATGACGTTGTGCGATTATTACCAGTTAAAAATACATCAATAGATTTTAAGACATAACTTTTGCACTTTTCTGTGTCATACTTTTTATTCCCATTAAAGCATTTTTTAAAATAGTTATAGTCATTTATAACTTTTTTTATATTACTTTTTGTATAATAAGTACAATAACATGACTATATTATACAAACAACAGTATAGTACTCGCAAACTTCTCTTCAAATTCTCAACTATTCAGAAATACCGGCTAAACGGTTCATTCAATGATACAAATTTGTATTTTACAAACAAGAACCAATAAGCATTTAGGTTCAAAAGTTAATGTAGCAATCATTAGTGTGTAAAAGAAGATTACTAAAAAAAAAGAAGATTTTCCTTTGGATAATTTTTCTATCACATGTAATTACAAAGTGAATACCTCTATTGATTGCTCCAATTTAGAAGTAATTTATGCTGCACGTTTTAATTAGGGTTTCAAATTAGAATATATAATATTATGGTAAAGTAAGAGTAAAATTCACTAAAAAGTAGCTCATATTATGAAAAGGCTGATAGGACTAAAGTGGTATGATAAATTAGACAATTTAAAAAAAAATTGAATGCTATTGATTAAATAATAAAAATATTTTTTTTTGCTAAAGTTTGCTCTCATTATCAACACTAAACCGAAATGAATTTCATATCTGTATTGACAAAAAGCCAATTCTATAAATAAAAAAAGAAATATAATATCACTTCGATAGGACTTGTACAAAAAAAAATTGAGCAGGGCAAAAATTTCCAGTGCTAGACGAGCTGTAAACGATTTATTTTTGCAATTTAAAAGGATTCCGAAAAAAAAAAAATACATTAGTTAACTTTTGCAAAAGATTTAGACATTCTGAATTTTGTTTGAGTAGGGATTGAGGAAAAGGTAAAAAATCAAGGCAGAATAAGAAATTCTCTTGGTTCTCTTGAAACGTTCAGCCATTCCGTCAAGAGGTTTTTACTTGTTCATTGAGGTTGCAGAAGAAAAGCAAAGACAAACGAATAGTGGAAATTCATTATCTGCGCTTAGAGCCACTAGACACGATCAAAAGACGCCGCTAAACTCAGAGATAAGGTAGCAAAGAGGGTCCGAAAATCAAGTGACACGTTTACTACACGCAGAAAGCACTTCACAGTCGATCTACAACATTTTTCCAAAATAAAAAAGATATTATATAATATCTATATACATGACCTAGAAGATTTACAAAATTCCAACGTGCATGAAAAACAGCTCTTAATAAAGCTATAAATCCTCGTAACATGTTGTAATGACAATATTACAAATTAACTTAAAAACTACTTGAAAGAGTCGAAAAACAATATCCTTTAATAAATATCTGTTTATCTTTATGATATGGAGTGGATTCTTTACATTTTTTCTTTTTGAGATAATTAAAGGTAAGATGCTATCTACTTTACGTGAAATGTGAAAGGCAGTCGCAAATGAACTGAGCTAAGTAAATCCCAAAGCCGGCTAAGGGAGCTTATTAAACAAGTTGGAATTGCACCTATACCCCAACCCCCAGGGCATAAGTTCACCGAAGGTACAAGGCTTCTGTCCCCACAACCATAAACTTTTGTGCAGTAATCGTTCTGAAAAAGTTCCACTAGAATGAACTAAAGTCACTGGTCCACTAGAAATTTCGTCCGTTGCTTTCTTCTGAAGTAAGAAAAGAGCTGATGTTGATTTTACCTGTCCTTGAAAAATGGTCGATCTCATGGAGAAATACATCAGTCTACAACTAAATACACATCTAAGCATGTAAACCCAAACAGAGAGCTAACTTTTCCACCGAAGTGTAAGGAAGCTAAGCGTAGAGGCGATTTACTGATTTCTGGGAACAAAACTTATCTTAAATTTTAATTCTTATCTTAAATTGTCTTTAACTTTGCGTGAGTTGGGAGTGGGGTCGATGGGCCCCCTCTCCCGGCACATTGATGACCATTTATTTGTTTTATTGTTGATTTGATTTTTATTTTATTATATTTTTTCTTTTATTTATATTTTTTTATATATGTATATTAAAAAAATTATTTATTGTATCCGTCATCAAATTACAATATGTTAAGTAACAGAGTGTAATATATAAAGATTTAAAAAACAAAAAACAAAAAAAAAACTAACGTAATCAGGTACGTATCAAAAAAAACTTTGCGTGAGGCAGGTAAACCTCTTTAGAGATGATTCAATTTCACATCAGGGCTAAGAGACTAAGATCCTCGAATTAATATTATCAATCGAGTTGTGTGTATACCAGTGTGCATGTATATTTCTGTGTGCTTTGTGAGTAATAAGAATGAGTGTGTTTGTATACATGCGTACATAAGCTGGTGTTTTTGTTATTGGATAAGATTTTTTATTAGGAATAATTTTTTTGCATTTCTTTATTGATTTAAAAAAGGATCATTGAATTTTTTTTTCCAAAAGACATGTAATAGGTTATTTATATAAGATAATGTCTTAAATTAGTGAATATCCATCAGAATTCACATACATTTGAAATCGTTAAATTATTAAATTACTAAAGTTGTTATTATTTAAGAGCCACTCTTTCCTTTATCATTTTTATAAAATATAATATCAATACGCATTATAAGCAATTAATTGAATGATAATGTGAAATTATGTAATGAAAATATTTAGCTTGGGGTTCTCGAAAAGTATTATCTCGAATATTAGCAATTAGAAAGGAAAATATAAAATTCTGTAATGATTCCTGAAGTGGATGCCTTATTATATTTTATCATGAAGAAAACACTTACAAAAATTTAGCGCTGTCATATAGTAAATGTCAAGCAGCAGATGCCAAAGAAAATTGCTCAAGGAACTCGCCAGAAAAACAGAATACCATAAAGAAATTAATTATTCTATCGAGACGTCCCTTTCCTATCAATGAAATTTTAGCTATTATTATTAGATGTTTGTAGTTGGGGTTCGGTCAAGGTAGATCCAAAAATAATACAAATTTAAAAAAAAAGTCTCAAACACTCTCTGATTTCAGCTTTTGCATCTTGCTTATTTGTTATTTTCAATAGTAATTTAAATCTTATCTAACATTGTTTTAGCTAGACTATTCAAAAGTAGGTGCTTAGTTGACTCTAATCACCCTGGGAGAGCCAAATACAAGAGCAATACAATCAGTAAAGAAAAAAATATATATAAGAGGATTGAAGATTTTTTATAATAAATGATTTGGTATCCACCAAAAAGTCATTTTAGTTTTTCATTTTATGCTTCAAGTTTTTCTTGTCAGCTATGTATTTAAT
Source organism: Oncopeltus fasciatus (assembly GCA_000696205.2). Taxonomy (NCBI): domain Eukaryota; kingdom Metazoa; phylum Arthropoda; class Insecta; order Hemiptera; family Lygaeidae; genus Oncopeltus; species Oncopeltus fasciatus. The sequence goes on from KZ807045.1 coordinate 678,815, forward strand.
TAATTCAAAATTAAAATAACAATAGTGCACTATATACACACACAAATCAGACTTTCGTACGCACGCATGCACGTACATTTTTTTTTATAATAATAGAAACCAATTACAGTATTTAACTTTTCAAAGCAAAATTTTGAAGGAATTATTTATTTGTTGGAAGAGAAAAGAGGAGTTTTTGTGGGAGACCAAAATTTATAATAGAAATATCTCCTTTTTTTACCGGAGATAAGGGAAAATTATATACAACAGCATAGTATATAATTTAATTTTATAAAATATATGTTCAATGTCTGTAATGAAGGAATTACAAATTTAACTATGATCAGTGTACGATTCCCCCACTCTTCCCTCTAACACTCATTGGTTTCTCAGGCTTCTAATTTACTCTTATCTAAGTCTGTCTGTAAGGGATCGTGTGGGGAATCTGTTTTGATTACGGAGCTCCAGTGTAAAAAAGGATTTTTAATTGATGTAGGAAACAAAATAATAATGTGCAGAGTTCATTTTAACAATGTTTAATATAAATAGGCATTAGTTGTTTAGTAAACAATTAATAAATTTGGATCAGATGATGTCTAATTAACTGTGTATTCCTTTCTTTCATAAGAAGCATTNAAAAAAAAAAAAAAAAAAAAAAAAAAAAAAAAATTACAACTGTTACTTAAAACTTAATTTTTTGCTCTCAAGGAGCAATGGACAAACGTTTAGTTCGAAATATGGAGATCTGCAAGTAATAATTGTACACACCACAAACACAAAAACACACACATAGAGGTAGAGAGAAGACCGGTTGTCTCTGTGAATGTCGGCTACATTCACGAAGACAATGACGTATTTACAATGCAGAGCGATACATCCTGAGCCTATTCCTATGTTGCATCCAGCCTTGCATTACGTACCGCCTGGAAAAGTCTAAGAGATTAGGTCCAGCCCCTGCTGGAGGAAGGATAGGTACCTTTCTCGAGGTCCCACTTCACATACTTTCGCCCGCCTCTCTCACGCTGAAAGGGGGGGGTGGCTCTTTCACATGATACAGCACTCCCCTCCCCCGCTAAATTCGGGTCAGAGTCGCGCGTGACCCGAGCTGTTAGCCTTCTGATGGGAGCATTCTTCCTCAGTAACCTCGAGAGCACTCCGCATATCCTCCAAACTAACTTCCGATGCTTCTCCTGTCAATATCTTTCTAACGAAATCCCTAAGATCGTCACATGTCGATATCTTCCATTTCGGGATTGACTTCCACCCTCCAACCACCAATATCACACTAAGAAATATCCTGCGACCACATCTTGATATTATCCATATCTGGAATAACTTCCGACTTCAAACCCACCAATACCACTCTATCCCTTGGTATTATCACATCCTAGATTAATTTCCGACCCGCTACTTACCTAAATCATTTTAACAAATATAAAAAACATAAATTAATATATTGACACCACCTGCATCAAATGCTATCAGATAACCATAATATCCATAACAATAGATAATATCCACCAACTACAAAACTGAGGAATTCGCCTAGTTTACATAACTTAACTGAATAACTGTAAAATGTATTTTAGCATCAATGTTCATTTTTATGAAAATTGATTATGAAGAAAAATATATTTGAATGTAAGTAGATCGAGCAGTTTTTTCTTTCTTTCTGATATAAAGAAACTAAATTTAGATGGAGTTTTTTTTATTTTCGAGGGTTAGCCGGCTTGAATATGATGATAGAAGTATAGAGGTAGGCCATATTGAATGGTCGTCAATACCCCCATTGTTATGATGAAATATATATTCCTTTGATTGATATTGCCGAAAGTTAGACTAAAATACTGACCCCCTGTAATGAGAACATTCCATATGTCAAACACTTGGAAATATATGTAATCTCTGAAAATACTGAAACACTTATTACTGTCAAGTTAACCGTAAGTAAGAAGAATGAGGAATGTTATAAAGGGATTAAGAAGAAAAAAAAATTAATATCAACATATATTTATATCGTATTCTTATTGGACGCACGCACTTCACATAGAGATTCAATTATCTATAATTCATTTGATAAGGCAATCAGGTCAAGATGGAAGTGTGGCAACTCTTTCATGGCAAACCAACGGTCGAATTTAGGACATAAAAAAAAAACATTAAAAAAATACATGGCAAACAATAAAAAAAAGTATAAACACTTGAAAATGTTGGAATCGACAAAAAAATGTATCATCTTTAAAATCTCGCTTTCATCATGACTTTTTCTGACGTACCCTTAAAACGCGATTTAAATACCATCGTATTAATAATATTAACGTATCGCTTCCTTTAAATATATACTGTGAGATCCTATTAATTAAATACATCACAGACAAATCAATATTGTATGATAAGGTTACCAATAAAATTTTGCCTTTAAAGCATTTTATGTACTAAGGAAAAGAATTTCAATATGATCCGTCAAGTTTGCGGTTATTTCACAGAGTTAACGGAATATATTCCCATATATATTTCCACCAAATAACAGCAATATTTGATTAAATATATTCAAAATAAATATTTTATTATTATTTTTATTAAAAAATGACATATTTTACTAATGAAAAATATGTACAACGATAATTAAAGGATTTAGAATATAAATACTATTATCATGGTTGATGGTTAGTTGACCGTCTCGAATATCGTGTGAGAATGGTCGGGGTTTCGGCCAGGAAGAAAAAATATACACCACAATTTGGAGTAATATTTTTATTTTTGCCAACGTTTCGGCTTAGCTAGTAAGCCATCATCAGGGCAATGGCGTTGGGTGGAGAAATCTCCCCAGGGTGGTGTCTGTTCACATTGTATTCTGCAGAAACAACTGAAAGAAACAGTTGTTTCTGCAGTTTACAATGTGAACAGACACCACCCTGGGGAGATTTCTCCACCCAACGCCATTGGTACATATCATTTTGTAATATGTTTTATTCCTAACCATAGTTAATTTTCTTACATATCCTTTTTTCTTGTTGTACAGATATTTCAATTTTTATGCATTACTGTTATTTGTGTGTATTGTCTTTTTAGCCCTGATGATGGCTTACTAGGTAAGCCGAAACGTTGGCATAAATAAAAATATTACTCCAAATTTTGGTGTATATTTTTTCTTCCTGGCCGAAACCCCGACCATTCTCACATG
>KZ807045.1:682651-694631 GCA_000696205.2 Oncopeltus fasciatus
ATATATATATGTAAAAGTTTGTCACGCAGGAGCTGCGTAATCTAAGCAGATTTCTCACGTTTCAATAATGATTAATATAAATCAGACTAAAGGACTTTGCTCTAAGACTGGTCGGATGGAGATATTTCTTTCCTTAACAAACAACAGCAATAATAATAAATTTTATAGTACATACAATCCAGAAAATTACATTTCACACCAGCTACGTACCATAAACGTGGTACTCAAATGAGAATTATTTGGTTATAAGTTTTGATTTCCATCTGAACCCCTTCTTTTTCTCATCCGATATCAAAACAAAAATAATTCTTTCATGGGTTTCCCGTGGAAAACCTAATTATCAAATTTGGTTTCTATGTTTTAAAAATATGAGGGTACACTAAAACTCGAAATTACATTCTTAAACACCTTCCTAAAAATGTGTTTTTTTTAATGTAATAAAATTACACTTTACTCCTATTTTGTATATATATTTCGTAACGTAAGATGAACGATGATATTATTATTTTAAATATTGGTCTCCCTTTACACTCCCCTTTTTACTTTACTTAAAACATTAAATTAATTAATTAAATCTTACACATGCCAATTATATAAAAATTAATAACTAAAAAAATAGAATATGTAGTTTAAATACTTGTAATATATTTACTTAACTCACCATCAATATCAAGATAAGAAACTTCGCAGTTACTGCAAGCTTTGGTAACCTGGAACAAAAATAATAATTGTATTAATATCAGGTAACTCAGGGGTTGATTGATATATAAAATTAGACATACTTTTTGGTACTGTTAAATTCTTGATATTTGCTTGTTTTCGCATGAATGACCAAAATCTATGTATACTTATATCTAAAGTTAATTATGTTAACAGTAAATAGAGAAATAAATCACCGCCTGATATAATTACTACAAAATATATATTTTACATTATTGATCGATAGGTTGACTCTGAAATGACAGAAATAGCATACAATTCTTGATTTTTGACGCTAAGGAATTTAGCAGTTTAATCGTGTTGCTCCTAATAAATTAATGCTTAAATTTTGTATGTGTTCTTATTGTACCATTCATAAATACGTATTTGATATCAATACATTGGGAGGGATTTAAATATTTAACCTATTAATTCGTGATAGATCTCAGGTGTTATAGACAGGGAATTAAGTGTTAAAGATCAAATTCTACTCGGGAAAAATGTACGGAGGAGATCTAGTTCCGCAGAACACAGAGCTTTCATGGGTGGTCATGCTCCTATGTTGGATAGAAATAAATAAAGGTAAGCTATCACAGTTATGTATCTGTCGTTTTGTGAGTTTTTGCTTTTATTTGAAATATTTTTGTTTTCACTTTGTAGCGAAGTTGTGCACCGGCAACGTTATTCATCCAAGATGGGTCCTGACAGCTGGGCACTGCGTCTATAGCAATGGGGTTGAAATAAGCCCTCATGAGGTCTTCGTATTCGTCTACCACGCCATCAATAAGTATAGCCATTATGGTGTTCAAGGCATCTTCGTCCATCCAAAGTTTCTTTCAGATGTAATGAATTTTTCCCTATATTTCCCTGTACATTAGATTTATTACTAATAATAGGACAATTTATTAATTAGGTGCTTTTCTAAAAAAAAAAAAAAGAAAAAAAGAAAAGAGTTTTACATCTTTAATGGCTGTAAAAGATTTCTATAGTCTGGCAATTTATCAGCTATTGTTAATTGACAGTGTAAAATGTATTAATAATTAACATGTAATGATTATTTACATTCCATAATATTAAAAAAATATTCAGTAATTGTGCGTATGGCATATTAATTCTGTTTAATTTAAAGTTAAAAGTTATTGTTGTTTTTTTTTTTCACAGTACTTTTTTGTTGAGTTGTTACATCAATATGACAAGAATGAGTTACCCTGGCTATGCACACCTATAATATGTATATATGACTCTCATACCTTCCATTGTCCGTCTTCATTGATTTCTGCAAACCATCTTCTGTTGGCGAGCGCTTTCAGACATTGTCCATCTTCTGGCCGAATACATGCGTTCACTGTCACTGTCTGTATTCAACAGGCACAATGTCTGAAAGCGCTCGCCAACAGAAGATGGTTTGCAGAAACCAATGAAGACGGATAATAGAAGGTATGAGAGTTCTATATTCTTAGGTGGTAGAAATAACCTTTTAGATTATTTATATGTATATATGTGTAAATAATAGATAATCAAATTTCTTCATTTCCTATAAGGATAAAATTCATGTAAATGAAATAGCGTATGTTTTTGTCCGTAATGTTTAAAGCGTAAGCAGTTTCCAATCATTTTTGAGGTTCTAACGATTGATTTAAAAAAAAAAACCAAAGCATAATTTCTACAACCAAATAATGCCAGTTAAGAATTTTCTAATATATTGTGGAATTAGGAAGTGGAATCGTAAAAAGTTGTCCCACGTAATATTTTCCTGTTCCAGGGTGAGAATGTTTATGGGTCGACAGGGGACATCGCACTCATCAAACCTATACTCCCCATTCTAGCAGGAGTAGCGACACTCAACACAAACCCAAGTTACTATCCGGATGAGTTCTGTCAAATTGCTGGCTACGGGAGGAAAGGCGATTCAGAGGAATCGAATCCTACACTTCACACGATGATGGTGAGTCTAATCTCCATTTCAGCTCCCCTCAAGTGATTTCAGCCCTGTTATCTCCCCTCAACAGCGCCCACCTTGGGATTTTTAAAGTGCTTCCTCCCTACGAGTCTGACACGTTCCTATTTCACACGCCATGAATAAATTAATAAATGATCAGAAATGTAGACATTGTACAAATAACAATCTGAATTAATACAGTACGCCTCATAAGGAATTTTAAGAGAATAGGTGCAGAATACGATTTTTTGATTTACAAAATTGTCATTCATGTGATACGTATATGGTTGTCTTTGTAGATCCGAGGTATTCTTTGTCTAACTAATGTGAACTCATGCAAGTTTGGCCAGACCTCGGGTTACACATCTTTTTTACTTTTTCTATTTCTGCTCATGAGTTTCTAAATAATACTTAAATTTAGATTTTATTTTCGAAATTGTATGGATATCACTTGACTGTGACATTAACTTGTAAAAATTCTTTAATTTTTTCTGCCATTATTTGAAAGTTTATAAATGCAGGTGAAGGCGTTGTCTCAGGCGGGATGCTCCCAAGTCTCCGACTCGACAATCTGCCTACTCCTGTTCAGGGGAATTGGACCGTGCATCGGGGACTCGGGCTCGCCGCTCGTCTGCCGTGGCCGGGTCGCAGGCGTCCTCTCCAGCGGCAGACTGCAGGGGCCGCCCGTCTGCGGGGCGACAACCACCAATGGGATCCTCTTCTACGAACCCGTAGCCGATTACCTCAGCTGGATCAGGGCAGTCCAGGAGGCCAATAGCAGGGCAGACATGACTGCAAAAAGCACGAGCGGAGTAGCGATCCTGCTGATTGCACTGTGGCTCCTTCCTTTGAATGGGGTGCTTTCGAATTTAGTTTAGTGCCAGTTTGCATATAGTTATTGCATCTGTCATTAATTTATAGTTATTGAAAGTGAAATACGTTATGAGGGCGAAAATGTTGTACGTCTCTCTTCTTTTTTTTTTTCAACAACAAAGGGCTTTATCTTTTTCTCTGTAAGGAGTGGCAGAAGTTTTATTTATCCAGTACGGGGATTCATTTTACCTAAGTCTTTCATCATACACAGCCAATAGTTGCGGAAAATAGTTAATTACTCTCAAATTGTTTTTTAAAGCAAAATGTTTATCACTGGAATGGATGAAGTGTATACTCCTAAGTCCGTAATGCCAATCGCACATGAATCATGCTTAATTATAGTCTGGGTGCTGGGAGCAGTTGGGCGAAATTGCTAATTTCAAGGTCCGCAGAGCATGTGTGTTGCACTGCTTCTGCAGCTAGTCATCTATGACCATAATTAGCCCATATGGATTAATTGCCAATACTACTGGAAGAGAAACCATTGGTCTCTTTTTAAAATTATTTTAGTCAATTGGAAGGTATTGTGATTCATAGTGTTAAAAAATTGAAATAACTTTTTCATAAATGTCCAGTTAAAAAAAAAAATATGCTATATAAAACAGCAATGTAATATAAATAAGCAAATAAATATTAATTAACTGGAGACCATTGTTTTTATCCTTAATGAAGGTGGTATGTTTATGAAGTGATATAGGTAACCAAAAAAACTCCACTGCATTAATAACTTGAACTTTCTATCCAAGTGAAGGACAATTTGATTTGTCGAAATTTGTTTTATTTGAAACAGATTCATAGAAATTTAACAAAATCTTTGTTATAAATGTTAGTAGGAAGTTGTTTTACTGTCCTTACTAATAGAACAACTTACGAAACTAGAAAAACCCTATGAAGTGTAATTCACAAAAAAATAAACGGAAAAAAGTTCTTGTATATTGAAAAAAAAAAATATGTTGCTTAAAAATTACATGTAATCAAGCATTTTCGAATTTTTATAGAAAATTGAGTGGTTGAGGTTGATCCTGAATAGGGCGCGTTCTGCGTTGAGACTCGATGCGTAGACACCGATGTCGTCTCCGTGTTCAGGGATATAGTGCCACCTCAACTAGGTAGTTGAGCTAGGTAGCTATTGGCAGGGATCTGAGTCTACTGCCAACTACATCGACACAGCGGAATGACTCCCCGCTCATATAGTACATATGTAAATAATTTCTAGATATAATATGTTAGATTTAAGTTCTCAATGACACACCTGTGAACGTGTGTCATACATCATATAAACGCCGGTTATGCCTCACCGGTTACATCATTTGTAAAGCTCCTCGGAGCACAACGTCCGCAGACATATTCTTACCATAACCCGCACATGCCTAAGGGTAAAAGGGTCGCTACACTCACACCATTATAGCACACAAACTTGTATACATCACTTTTTTACTAATAAACGAGGCATTAGTAAAAAAAAAAAAAAAAATTAGGTTGATCTAATGACACGGCATTCAAACCGTTTTATCATTACTATTTATCATACCTGTTTGGAGAGAGAAATGAGGAACATTAAAATTCACTTGCACGTGCTATCTCTCAAACATACCACGCTGTAAAGGCTTCATGCAATCCAGGTATTAAGGACGAATATGCAAATACAAAAGGAATTTAGTTATGACCAATAATAGGAGAAATTCGTTCCGTTAATACATAGCTCCTTCGTGACGGGTTTTCTATCATTCGCGTCGTGATTATTCTCATTTGGTAATTATATTCTCCCAATTAGTTCACTTTCTATATTTGATCTCGAATATTCCACTACGAAGATATATTTTTTTAATACAGATTTTAAAACAAACCAAAAAAAATGATTAATAGATAAATACATTTTTCCAGCAAATGTGTATCATAAGAACGTCTGTTACACAGAGCTGACTAAATCGAAATAAAATAATTTGTTTTTTGTTTACATCTAGCCTTTTCACAGTTCCTTCTTCAAAGAATGAGTTCGCGCTAAACAAAAGCTGATAGGACATTGAGGCCATTATTTTCAATTGCCGGCCTCATACATTCAATTATGAAGTCATAAATCGGTCGACAACAATAAATTTATGTTAGTGACGGACTGAACAGTTTAAAATGCCTGCGAAATTAATAGTGTTCGTAAAGTTAAATGGCCGAGTAAAGGGTCAAGGGAATATTTTGTGTCTTCGTCTGAGATTATGCTGATCAAACATATCTACTTTTTTTTTTGTTTTTTTAAATAAATTTTTATTTATTACATACTGTTATATAACATCTTGTAATTTGATGACTTAAAATAAATGTACATGTATAAAAATAATATAAATAAAATAAAATAAAAAACATATCTACTAAAGAAGGAACATGAGCTTGTAGAATAGCCAATAAACACACAAACAGGTATATGAAATTGTTTATTTATCTGTTAAAACTCTACGGATACCTAAGTCTTATTATGCTCAATTAAAACTCTCCTATTTGTAAAATAGGAAAATAATGAATGAGGGGAATGATTTTGCTTAAAAAATTTTACAATTTAAGGATATTTTTTATTAACATAAGACCAGTTTATGTAAGTCAAAAGAGTTTGTTTTTAAATTCTTGTTTTACACACACACACAAACTCACACATACACACACACACACATATATATATATATGTCTCATGAGTTGATAATGCTACTTCTGGTTCTGTTGACCATGAGAGNTATATTTATATATGTTTAGAAGTAATTGTCAATTTAAAAAATATAGTAACGTTAGGAATTTGTCATTTGAAGCTTACTAATTAATGTATTACATCAATATTAGTAAATATATATATTTGAGGGAGACCTCTCTGTTTCTAAAGTTTTTAAGAATGAAAACGAAACAATTACTATAAATGTATCTTTGAAAATTGTGTCATTGGTTACCTTCTCTCCTCATGTGATTGTCATTGAATGTCATTTTTACTTTTCATTGTAATAAAATTACATAATGTTTTTATTTTAACAGAATATGAAAAATAAATAACAGATAAATAGACGAGTATCTCTTCCTAAGGTCTGTGAAAGATGATTTTGTTGTCGGAGAAGTTCACAGATCACGGAATGAGGACTCTACAAGACTGCAAATCCAGGGAGATTCATGGAGATTTCAAGACTCAAAAATCCTTCATGGAGTTTCACTTTCAACACCTCCAAGCGGGGAAGGATTCCTCCAGTAGTGTGTTGTGGTGTGACTGTGTTCAAAGACATCCTCGAGATAGGCGTACTCTCGTTCGCCCAACCGCTCCTTCATGTCATCTATCAGACGGACTGAACACATTCATCTCACGGCCCAGATACATTCACGAAGACACTCCTGATATTCCATTGTGGGGAGCGACAGAATGAAGTCTTCAAATATCAATTTGTCAGGCAGGACATTCTTCTACGGCAGTGGAAAAGGTAACTCTCATAACGCTTCGTTTTCCCAAAGCAATTCTTTAATGACATCAAAAACTAATTACTCATGTCATTAAAAGTCATGTCTGTATCAGACAATAGACTGGCTAAAATTAAATAATTCATGACATGTTGAATCTCAGTAATGTACCCATTGACTCTTTCTCAAGGTAAAATTTGTGAACACCTTAAGCGGTAGAAGATCCCTCACCCGGCCCGCTTCAGTTCAGGGAAAACTGAGCTGAATGTAGATTTGATAAACATTCCTCAATAGCATACGAGACTTTTGAGAATATTTTAAATCAAAGAATAGTCTGTAATAATGTCAATAAATAGCCTGTTTCCTGAATTAAATATTAGCACCCCTCCTCCTCATTCTCTAATTTGCTTGACGCTGCAAGCACGCTGCGATGCAATCAATATTCTCGAAGTATCCAATCAGTAAGGCATCCTTGACCCCTTTCTTCCTGTAATCCACTGGTTCCCCAACCATTCTGTGACTGTAGTTACGAATATGTGTGCAACAGGTAAAGAAAAACATACGTTTTCAAGCAAGGAAAACAATTTTTAATTAAATAAAAAAAATTAAGTAATGCCTTTAAATTAAGTATTAAACGTGTTAATGATTGTATTCTGCTCCACGTGCATTTTAAAATGCGATATAACAATTGTAGATTCCTTTAAAAAATTGAAATTATTTATTGTTGTTGAATGGGGAAATAGGTTTTATTGGCAATATATAACGATATCTCAAAGTTTTCTACTTGTGACTGCTTACTCGTTGTCACAAGCAGAAAACTTTGAGAAATATCAAAACTTGAGCAAATATCAGAGCTTAACCGCTCACGAGGCCATTTTTCGTTCGCTTTTTACTTTGGTTGTGAAGAACTCTAAAACAATATCTGGATAACACTGGATGTTTCAAAAATTAAAAAAAAAAAAATCGAAAAAGTTGATGTAGTATTGCTTTTTAGATACCTAGTTGCACAAATAACTCATTAAACTTCAGAATTATTATAGAATTAATAAAAAAACTAGACATGTGGTTTAAATTATTCCAACCCAGATCTACTTAAATTAAAAATCTTCATTGAACACTAGATAAGACTGCTGGCTCAACTACCCATCCGAGATCATGTTGAGAGGATTTCATTTTCACATAAANTTTGTAATACTGGTTTAGAAACTCCTTAAAGAGTTTATTTACTTAAAATTTACATAATAATGTACGCATTTCAGAAAAGTAAATATTCAAAAATTCATTTTTTTATTTGTTAGTGCCGTTTAGGTGGCTTTTAGAGCGACTCTCTGAAAGATTATTCCACAGAAACACTATAATCTGCTTAGACATAAACTTATGAAATCTAGAAAATACTTGGACTTAGTTATAGGATTTTATCAAGTTAATAAGTGTACTTAGCTCAAAAAAATATAATTATTTTATTTACAATATCTTAACCTCACCAAGACCTATTGCAAGAAATTCTTCTTTTTAAACATAAAAAAAAAAAAAAAAAAAAACCTGTTGTGATGGTGATATTTGCGAACTCGAATAAAATGAAGGCTCTCTCCTTGTTCCGAAGTACGTTTTGACGGAGGCACAGGACGAGGGCCCCAAGGGGAAATGATGCCAATGATGCCACCATGTTACAGGTGAGGTACACCTGAGCACACCCTGTATCGTGCCGAAACAATAGTACAATTAGGGTTGGCGTCTCCGTCACACGTATAGCTGCCAGCCACAGGAGCCTGCCACCGAACTTCATTAATATACATCGATCTGCTAGTATTGTCTTCGCCTCCATTCACCAGCAGAACCGGGGTCATTGAATTACCTCTCATCATTAACCTTCTTCAGCTGAAGAATCGCACTCTAGGGAAAAATTATAAGAAAATATATATATACAGCCATGAGTTCACACCTGTGTGAATCTACTGCGTCAGTTTCTACACCACTTACGATGCTACGTTAAAATTAATTTAATGATGAAGAAAGAATTTTTGTAAATAGAGAGAGAAGTGCATTAACTTTATTTTTTCTGTCACTAGCCACAATTCCAGTCGGGAACCCCCTAGCTCCGGCTTGGAAGACACGAGCGGATCTCCGAGCTTTTCGCATATAAAGAGACATTAATTATAAAAGTTGCCTACTGAGTCGCAAAACAGAGGCTTCTAATTTTCTCTCGGAAAACACGATAGCCTGTGAAACCTAAAGTTCCATTCAATTAATGAGAGGGAATAGAATATAAAAAACTATCTGTCCCAGCCAGGAATCGAACCTGGATCTCCTGCTATCCGGGCCGGTTAATGATATAATGGTTAAGCACGCGGGCCCGGATAGCAGGAGATCCAGGTTCGATTCCTGGCTGGGACAGATAGTTTTTTATATTCTATTCCCTCTCATTAATTGTTTGAAATTTACGTGGGATAAAATACCACAACCAAATTAAATATTTATAAAGAAAAAATTAAATAAAGTAAATGACGAGAGTCGACAAAATGTATGACAATGTCAGCTCCCTTGAGTACAAGACGAAGTTCTCGCCTTTCTCGTGGGTTAGACTCTTGCTAGTGTAGAGGGAATTGAATAAGACAACTAGCACGTCCTGGTAGTATAACTGGAAAGTACACCGGCCCGGATAGCAGGAGATCCAGGTTCGATTCCTGGCTGGGACAGATAGTTTTTTATATTCTATTCCCTCTCATTAATTGTTTGAAATTTACGTGGGATAAAATACCACAACCAAATTAAATATTTATAAAGAAAAAATTAAATAAAGTAAATGACGAGAGTCGACAAAATGTATGACAATGTCAGCTCCCTTGAGTACAAGACGAAGTTCTCGCCTTTCTCGTGGGTTAGACTCTTGCTAGTGTAGAGGGAATTGAATAAGACAACTAACACGTCCTGGTAGTATAACTGGAAAGTACACCGGCCCGGATAGCAGGAGATCCAGGTTCGATTCCTGGCTGGGACAGATAGTTTTTTATATTCTATTCCCTCTCATTAATTGTTTGAAATTTACGTGGGATAAAATACCACAACCAAATAAAATATTTCTAAAGTTCCATTGTTTGAATAACCTGAATAACTTATAATCCCATATGGCAATTAGTTGGTACATAGTCTAACAAGTACAATTTATTAATGAATTATATTATTAAAATAATCTTTTCCATTGAACACGAGTATAATATAGATTAATAAAAAATTTTATACGTCTTCACTTGCATCCCGGAAGAGTTTATAAATTTAATAAGGGAAATTAAATTTTTGGGAGAATAACATTTTTTTTTTAAATCATGTCAATGATAATGACCTAAAGATAACTAAAATAATCATCCTTAAGAGGTCGGGAATTCACAATCGAACTTCCATTGTAGAATTAGGATATTTCAACAACAAGCTATTTTAAAATAGTCAATCCACTGGTGCCCACTTATATTATAAGTAGTCTAAAATCCTTTCACCAACAAAACCACAAAGTAAAAAGTATGTTTTTCAAAGAGCTATGGAAATAAAATAAAATATGCTTATAAACTGTGACTGATGTGTTTTGTGCATATTTGATAAGGCCTAATTAATATAGATCTTGATGTAGGCACTTAACTCTTTCTTAACTTTTTAACGTTACCGTCGGTTCTTATCAATAAAACATTAACAAGGCTTTTTCCTCAACAGAAATCCAACATCATTGTGAGTAAGAATTGTACGTCACCCTTAAGAAGTCATCACATAAGAAGTGATGTCCATATTCGGTTAGGAAGAAGGATACGCGAGAGTAATGTATAGGTTTGGGAGTCTGGTTGAGGTGGACCTCATGGCATTTATCTTGCTAGACCCCCGGTGCACACACAAAGAGATTAGAGGGCAGAGTTCCAAGCGAGCTGGCTCGGCGTAAACAGACTACATTTCAAAGTCCACTGGTCCTGAATCTTGCAGTGAGCCGCCACAAATGGTACCGCCATCGCCTAGTCGAGTCCCCCACATATATCATAGCCCATTGTGCTGGGGGGGTCTATCTGAGATCTCCTGCCTGCTTTACTATATGGTACCAGTTGGCCGGCCCCTTAGCTTCATTCAATTCTCTCCTCATTCCTGTTCATACTTGGTCAGTCATTCCTTTCAGTAATGCTTTGCTAAATCATACATTCTTACATTTTTTCCATAAATTTCCTAATCTTAAAAAAAATACCATCTGCAAAAAGAAAACATCAAAGATAGGCAGGGAAATCTATTTGTAATACTGGTTTAGAAACTCCTTAAAGAGTTTATTTACTTAAAATTTACATAATAATGTACGCATTTCAGAAAAGTAAATATTCAAAAATTAATTTTGTCATTTGTTAGTGCCGTTTAGATGGCTTTTAGAGCGACTCTCTGAAAGATTATTCCACAGAAACACTATAATCTGCTTAGACATAAACTTATAAAATCCAGAAAATACTCAATTTTTGTTATAGGATGTTATCAAGTTAATAAGTGTACTTAACTCTAAAAATATAATTATTTTATTATTATATGCTAGGGAACAGAATAAAAAATCTAACTGTCCCAGCCAGGGCTCGAACCTGGATATCCTGCTATTCGGGCAAGCGCTTTAGCCATTTAAGCCACATTAGTGAAACGGAAATAAAATTAGTTTCATTTTGTTTTTTTGTAGCAGAAAAAGTCCTAGATCCTCTTGGTTATCCTTTTCGGAAGCAATCTTAGGCTATGGCGATAGAAGTAAATTTAGTTTAAAGTATTATAATGGTTTATTAGCTATAATTTTTTTTTAAACCTTATGAATTTTATTTGTTTATATTAATATAAAAATTGTAAGATATTCTTCATTAGTCAAAGTAATGAAAATATTAGCAGTGTACGTAAATGAAATTTAAATTTCACATACAGATATTTAAAAAATATGATGCAGTTTAATTTAGCTACTGCTTGCCATAATTTTATTTTATTTTAAATTTGTTACAAGTTTTTTTTTTTTTTTTTTTTTTTTTTTTTTTTTTTTTTTTTTTTTTTTTTTTTTTT
>KZ807046.1:21372-33567 GCA_000696205.2 Oncopeltus fasciatus
ATATATATATATAATCTCTGATGTACACACAAACTACATGGAACGAAAATCTCCCTTTTCATGACACAAATACAAACAAATAACTAAACATTGAAAAGCTCTTTAATTCTATACGGTGTGTACCGGTTTAATTCTCAAAAATCCTCTTTGTGCCTCTAAAAATGTCGTGTCTTAATTCAAATTATTTTTCTTTTTAGAATACATTGCATCCCTCTCTATTTCCCTCCCCTTTCTCCCTAAGTACTCTCTCAGAGACCTCTTGAAAATCCTACTAATTTACACTCACTATAGCCTATCATAAATGATAAATGTCATAAATAGACACATACTTCTAGTATAGTTAATAAATTATACTTCAGATATTAAAATCAATGTAATATGTTGATACAAGATACTCGCGCTTGTTCTTATGTTTGAACGTTTTGGGATATACATCATGTTTTTGTTATGAGTTTATAATTAAAGATATTTATCAAACCACTGGTGTGTGTTATTACATTTGGCGCTGCGGAAAAAAATGTCAACTAGTAAGAATAAAACGAATAAACAATGTTTACCGGATAAAGAAGAAAAATACGTAAGTAATTCTTCACATTTATTTAAGTTCGAATCGTTCGATCCAGAGGCACTTCCAGCCGGGAGAAGCAGTATGGGCTCTCAAGAAAAACAGCAAGGTCTAAGAAGCAGGGAGAGTCATGAAACAGACCGGCCTTTACTCCTACGTTGTAGAGTTGGACGGGTTTCAGAGAAGAATGCATGCAGATCACCTCCAAACACGCCTTTCTTGTGGGGGAGAAGATGTGACGTCACCTTAATCCTATTTTAATAGTTAATAAATTAAACTTCAGTTGTTTAAAATCAATGTAACATATGTTGAGAGACAAGAGACTCACGCTTGTTCTTATGTTTGAACGTTTTGGGTTATACATTATGGTTTTGTTATGATTTTGTAATTAGAGATCATTATCAAACAACTAGTGCGTGTTATTACAGCCGTGATATCCAATAGTTCGCGAACTATTATAACTATGTTCCTTGGTTTACACACCATCCATGAACACACACACACACACACACACACACACACACACACACACACACACACACACACAGGGTGTCCAAGGGAACGGAAAATTCAATTTTTATAAATGTTAGAATTGTATGTCTCCACTTCTAATTTCACCAATTTGCTTTATTTTTCAAATATGACGCTCAATAAAGGTTGAAGCAGTCTGTCTCGCCAGAGAATTACTACGTGAATTCCTTGGGATTAGACGAATTGACCTCTTGGCTGATACCACCTCCTGGTGTACAACTTTTAATCTTTTTTCTAACTCTGGTCTCTCTTCAAAATCTTTTTTCATTTTTTTCTCGTATTTAGGATTTTTTTCTAAGTGTCTCTAATTTTAAATTTATAAGATTATATAAAGTCATATGAAAAGAATTCGAAAATAAGCCGCCTGATATTATATCTTAATTTGACATCGGATAAAAAAAATGTCTTTATAAAACTTAATGACATTATTAATCCAGTTGGCAATAATAAACATATCACATTGTCACTTTTTAAAAAGTTACGCTCCGAAAACTTTAAGGTCTTTGGAAGCATCACCTCATGACTTAAAGGATTTTCCCTTTAAACATAAAAAAAAAATTTCAGAAAATAGAAAATGAATGCTCATTGTAAATATGGTCATTCCTACTCACTCATCTAAGGTTTGTCAATGGTTGGTAGAGAGTATACATGGCTTTTAGGTTATACTCAGTCCAACTACTGAGCAAAATGACCTTCTCTACTTCCCCCATTCATAACTAATGACCAAGAGAAAAACCAATGGCACATATTTACTGTACATAGAGTTTTGGAACTAAGCTAGATTGCTTATACGAACTTTATATGTTAAATCAGAAAGACCGATCGAATGGCCTGGGTTAGACGAAATAAACATGTGTATAATTACTAGTAGTTTCTCTTTGCAGGGGAAAAAAAAAACTATAAAAAATACTTTTTTGACGGCGGAAGAAGAAGTGGTAATCTACCCAACTAAATAATTAATCGCTAACCATATGATTAACGTAAATGGATCCCTCAGTAATGTATTTTATTTTTGGAAAGTGCACACGGAATGGGAGAAGACGGGAAGGAGAAGAACCAGGGGGATGGGGAGAAGAACTGTTCAGACTGGGATGACCTCATGAAGAAGATGCTTCTGCCATCGGCGAAATCAAGCAAAGCACACCTTGTGCCAGGTGAATGCTTGATCCCTCTAACCAATGTAGTTCCAATCTAGACAGTGGCTGCTTACTCGTCCAAGCAGAGCCGAGAAGGAAGAAGTAGCCCAGCTTCATTGCTTACCGTCATTTGTGACGTCACCTCACCGGCATACCGGCCTCGGCTATGCTTGGAACTTCTCGCAGCGAAGGTCATATAACCCATTCATAAGTCTATAACCTTCTTTCCTGTGATGTGAAGAAGGTTAGCCTCATCCTCTCTTTTATTGTTATTGATGTTTTCTATATCTTTGAAGATAACCAATATAATCTAATTAACCTTCTGCTGTAAATGGAAGTATCATGCAGATAAATATACATACTCTAAAATGACCTAAAAATATCATGATTACGAAATAAAAAGTACTTTATAAATAAGTAAGTCGTAAAAGTAAAAATATATGTATTGAAGCGAAACATCATTTATATAATGATAGCACAAATCCTATTCATATTATTTTTTCATTCGTATTTCTTTGGAAAATGAGAATTTATTAAGGCGATCTTTCTTCCCGCCTGCAAAGGGGGAGTTGGAAGTTTTTCCCCCGAATGTTTTAGGGGCAAACATTCGTGTAACAATTACAAAATAAAAGTATTATGGTTGTTTAAAGAAACCCGAATCTATAAATAAAGTGATCTAAGAAACCCATCAATTTAAATTCCAACCTTCAACATTTTTTTTTCCAGTGGGGGTCACATTTGTAGATTACAACTTTGTAGTTCGAGGGGTGTGTGATTTATTGAATTTCATAATGTGTATATTCATATGTGGGTTTAGTATTCGTATAATTTTAAGACGTCATAGTGTCTTCATGTGATTTCATTCTTGACTACGCTTGATGCAGGGGGTACGTCAAGTAGCAAATTTAGTTGAAATATGTATTGCGGGTTTAGTATTTTTGTCTCTGATGTTCACATAGGTTCCATGGTTTTTAGAATTATTCATTAATACTTCTTTTGGACTTGACCATGTCGAAAAGTTGTTTCTTTCCGAGCTATCCTTTATCATTTGATTGCTTCTTCAGTGCTCAATGATGAATTAGAATAACTACAGCTATTTCTACCTTGGACCGGATCTCCATCTAGATATCTGCCTTCCCATTGGTTGGCTCTTATCAGTTAATTTCCGGAGGAGTTTAAATAGTTTTTGTTATCAATGGCAACTATTTTGGTTTTCTGGTCAGATTATGCTAAATTCATATTCGAAATCTAACCTAATAATTCTAGTATTGTCGAATCCAGTAGATTTATGGAATACGGATTGAACAAGAATTGGAAACCAGCATTAGGTGACTAGAGAATCCTACCAACCAAAACTGAACAACCAAACCGCCTGAACACCTTCGCAGACCAGCAGCAGGAAGATGGAATCAATGGTACGGCAGACTTTGATCGAGGATAGGTCTCAGACATATATAACATCTCTTAGTTCCGACGACCGTTATCTATATAGCTTTATGGTACGAAAACTTAATGTTACTAAAGCAATAAGCTGTGGGACTTTCGTAGTGTTGTATTTAATGACCGTTCTACAGGTACATAAGAGCGGATAGATGTGTGGTTTTTTCCGTTACATATTCATCAGGACTTAACTGGCAAAATATTACATATAACTATCACTAATAGTAACAAAAATTATGTATAAGAAGAAATGAAAAAAAAACAACAATAAATAACTATTAAGAGTATAGCACAAAATCTACTTAAAATACCTCATGTGTTTACCATACATTGTCAAGAAGACTTTGTTTACTTCGAGTATGTATTTAATTAACACATATGATATTCCAGAATAATTCCTTAGTAATTCCAGGTCGGCCTCCAGGGAGGCGTCTCTCTGGAGATAAAGGGCAGAAATCCATGTTCGACTTCCTCATGTGCTCACCGCTACGGACTGCCCTCGGCTGCTCCAACAGAGAGGATCAACTGGCAGCTATCATCCGTCTGCTTGCGGAGAAACTGGTTTGTCTGGAGGCCAAAGTCCGGGTCTTGGAAAAACGACTCCGCGACCAGGAATCTCTTCTTATAAAGACTGTTTCAGGTTAATTAGCTCGCTTAAGTACATTTTAATTGTGTTTTTTGTGTATTTTAGAAATTTATATATATATGTAAATGCCAAGTAGGGAGAGCACTAGGGAGTCGAGTGTCTTCCGAGTACCGTTTATTTATCTTCTCTTATCTTTTATAGAAAACGACTCATAGCACATTTTCACTATTTTCCTACGAGTATAATTTTTATTTATCCTGACTGAATGAAATAAATAGAAGAAATATTAAGGACATACATGCCCTTAAAATGGCTAATGGCTAGTCGTAATAAAATAGTAAAGCGCTTTTAATATTATTATAACTTTTTTTAATAATTGAATATGAATGACGTATTAGTTATTGTAGATCAGGGAGAAAAATAAGCTCCATATTTGGAAAAGATGCGTTCTCTGAGCGGAAGGCACAATTCTGTTTTGCTAAATGAGATACTCTAAAGTTATTGACAAAGTTATTCAGAGGTGGCTTTAAAACTTCATATTTCTCCAACCACTGCTTGAAATTTTCTCCATTAACTGGAAAAAATAAAAAACTGTAAAAGTGGATTCATCATAAACTTATAGGAGCAAGTAAGGTAAGCCACTTAAAAAATGCATCCTCTATAGCTTGTCGCTTAAAAATCGAACCCTTTTTAGCCAGGATCACCAACTCCGACAAAAAATGGGTTTTGTACAATTATTTTAGACAATTATTTGAGTGATTGTCGGCGGATGATAACCGAAAATTTTCCAAAATCTGATCTCCATCCAAAAAACGTTTTGCTACATGTTTCTGGACAGCCAAGGGTTTAGGAGCGTTTCGTGATTCTGAGTCAAGGTCAAACTATCACAACAGAAGTATACTCCAGAGCATTGGACCACTCGAAGCTGAAGAGTTTTGATCCCGGCCTAATGGAAAAGGCACTCAACTTCTCCCAGACAACGCTCTCCCGCCCAGACTGCCAAATTGACTTGACCAGGGACAAACTGACCGAAATTGGCTCGAAAGTTTTGCCACATCCACACCATTCTCCTGATCTCTTTCACCACCTGATTATTTATTACCTGTTTAGATCTCTGTACAACCATCTCAGACCGAGAGGTTTCGATAAATTATATTCAATTTCCCTAATAAAAACGATAGGACTTTTTAAATGACCGTTAATTTATAATTAATAATTTATAATCAATTGTTGTTATTAGAATATTTTTCTATGAACATTGTGTTATAATGAATATTATAATAATATCACGAATCATGGCTCCAAGCCCACACGGTAAAGGCTGTGGGATATAAGTAAATAATAATAAATCACAGAATATACGGAGAAGAAGAAAAAGGAAGAACTATTTGTTCCTAGATCCAGATAACAAATACATAGAATAGCGGGAAAATATTTTACACACCTCAAGTAAATATTCTTGAATTGGTTTCAGAGAAGTCGGAAGTGGAGGCTGCTCCAGAACCACCATCTTGCCCGACGCCTCCTCCACCACCAGTAGAACGCGAGGTTATGGTTTCCAAGCAGGACTCAGGTATACAGTCTTCCAAGGAGTTCTGCAAGTATTAACTGCATATAGACAGTAGACAGGACTATTGAGGAAGTGATCTATTTATTCAGAACTCTTAGCAGATATATTACATTTAATTGTTTACCAGCTTGATTTACTTAAAAATTTATATTTTTAAAGTTGTTAAATAGCATTATTAGTGTAGCTGTTGAAATATGAAAATGATAAGGATGGAAAATATTTTGCTTTTATATAAATGCTGGCAGGTGGCGGTACTCCATCAAAGGTGGGAGAAATAAATGAGAAATGGTCACAAAACTCCACAGTTCACTTAAGTAGTGGAGGTTTGTGACCATTTCTCATTTGTTTCACCTATCTTTGATGGAAAATATATTTTGGTTGTACAGTGATGGAGGATGAAGAATAGGTCATTTGAAATTCAATCCTCCATTATATATTTCAATAAACCCTTGATCAACATTTTCAGTATTACGCTTCTTTTCCATTCTCTCTGAATTTTTTCTTTCTTATAAATTTCATAGTTTCCAAGCACAAAGAAATGATTATGTCCACCCACATAATAACTATTCGCATTAACAATACATTACACCTCACCATGACCTATTGCTAAGAAATTCTTCTTCTTGAAAATATCTTCCCGCTTCTAAAAATATCTTCCTGGCGTTAATGATGAAAGGTTGACACGCCATTAAAAAACAAACAAAAAAAAAAAAGAACCAAAAAACCCTTCTTCGTTTTCAGAGGATGCCTGAAAAAATAGGAAGAAGAAAGTGTTGCGAATATCGTAAAAGTGTAAGGTACAAGGAATATAATTGCTATAAAAAAAAAAAAAAAAAAAACAACAAAAAAAAAAAACCGGTCCATCAACAACCCATACAGATCCATGGGGGCAATACATGTTAAGGATGTAGTCTGGATTCACAGTAAACTTGAGAGGTTCTGTGGTCAGAACACCATTCCATCCGGTTGATTTTTCAATGGTTTCCAATTAGGGCTGGGCGTTCAATACGAGCATACCAGAAATCCTCTGGGTCATTGAAAACAGAAGCGCAGAATAATAAAAAAACCAACTATGCACTGTGAGCATTGAACTTTGGCTCAGGCTTCCAGAGCCTTAACCATCAGATCCTCTCTTGGTACCAAAGTATCAGATTTTAAAATATTATTTGACCAACTTGCAACCGCTTCAGGGGCTTTCTTCGGGCAGAAACAACCTTTATATCATATCAGACTTTCGCTATTTTCAATCAAAATAAGATGGGGTGCGTTATATTTGGAATATCAAGTTTTAAGAAGAAGTTCCAGTGTCATGAAATGAGATTTCATCTTGAAAAATCTCTGTTTTCTCATTAGTTTTGTGGAGAACGATTGGATTTTTGATACGTCAGTATATGATTTTTATATGCAATCTTAGGGGTGTTTACAATTTTCTCTATACGTGTTATAGTGTTACGTCTATTTTACTGACGTAACTACCATTTTATATTAGTCCTCAAATGTATATGTGGAGTAAGAAAGCTAGTAGCACGCTAATACTAGAGATTTTTACATTGAAATAGATGAAGTAATGTGTCGGACGGTGCAGTACTAAGCTAAGTAATACAGTCTAATTAGATTAGGTTTGAAAGTGTTCTAAAAAATTCTCTTAACGTAATTATATTTCTATGACTCCATATCGATATTAGCACCAGTAATTTTATAGATCAGCCTACAATCGGACATTAAAATAAACAGGAGAATATAAATATCTCAAGTCGATTATGGAACTCAGGACTTTATATATATACATATTAAGCTTTAACAGCACCTATTTCCAAATATTAAAATCCTAACTAATTAATATACGGCTCAAATGCGAATTCTCTAAAATAAGTGAGATTTTCTTAACTTCTATGTTGCGAAGAGGATGACCTAGCTGCTCCGAAGGAGGAAGAGCGGCAACCCCCAGTGGAAAGCGACGAGTCTGAAGAGCCAGGAAGTGAGTACTTTATGCAATCAGGTAACACTACAGAGTTTAAATTCTGCAGGATTTTAGATGAGGATCTAGATGAGAATCGGATCTAACTGTTCTATATTGGTCTTCCTACCTTAACTGTATTTTAATATTTATTAACGCTTATTCGACAAATCCACGTCCAATTATCAAAGATGGTATGGACGAAATTTGATATTCTGCTTTCTCTCCGTGAACTTATTTTGAAATGCATTGCTTTGAAATTCATTATTTCTATATTATTAAATATAAGTAAAAGATATGTTAATCCTTTCCAATTGCTTTCAAAATAATGAGGTAGGATAGCTGATTTTGAAAGCAATAGGTATTGAAGTAGGAATTTTTACTACAATTATCTAACAAGTTTCCTTATAAAAATTACTAGAGAAACAGTTAAAATTTCATTTTAAGTTGTGGACGATAGCTGTGTGCGGCCAAATTGATTGAAGGAATACATGTGTAAGGATGAAACAATTTTAATATCTTCCTTATAGTTATTTTTATGACATATAGAATGAAGTAGCTTTTAAATATAATTTTTCATCATGTGCGTTCCGCATATTTCTTTTTATTTATTTATAGAAACAGCACATTAAGGGCAATATTTAACAGTGAAATTTAATTTAGACAATGAAATATTTTTTTAATAAATTGACACAAAATTTATTATTTAAGCGTTTTTATGCACTGTGGAATAAATTGATTTTCGTTGAAATGGTTAAAAAGAGAATTTAGGAAAAAACCGAATTGAATTATCAGCATCTTCGTGTCTTTTAGTGATGAAAATTTATAGATCTTGGTTGCTTGAAAATTTATTTTCAAACGTTTCCATCTAAAACATTTGTGTGAGTGAAGATATTTAAGAAAGTTACTAGGAATGTAAAAACCAATGCCATGCAATTCTACACCGGACTGTATGGGACCAGCCTTAGTGTTAGGAAATCTTAGTATACGCTTTTTCTACGCAACAGATTTTTATAAAGAAAATTGATATGACTTTTTAGTCTGGCTTATTGTGGAATTAGAGTTAGAAACATTCGAAAGCCTTTACACTGAGCACTGAAATCCTACATCAGCCCTAGAAGTAACACATCTAGATTCAATTATGCTACTTTAATTAAAACGAATATAGTATTAGAATAAATGAAAAGTTAGTCAGAAAAAAAAACCTACTACCTCAGGGGGAAATCGAACCCGGGTCTTCTACTTTCCCGGCTGAGTTGGTAAGATTTTTTTTTCTGACTCCCTGTGCCTTCTTGAGATAATAATATATTACAAAGATTATAAGATAATAAGTATTACTTACAGCTACTTTATAATGATAAACAGTAAATCCTTATCACTGAAGCACTAAGGATTATCACAACAATATACTTATCACTAAACTGTCAAAATTTGTTTATTCCTTTGCGGAAACTCAGTACCCATTGCGGAATTTTTTTTGGTACTGATAGGTTTTCTACTCGAGTACTTAAAAAAAAAAAAAAATCGTACTAGTGATGGTATGTGGACAGTGCACCGTTGAGGTCGTCTCATTTTTTTTTTTTCCCATTCAATGAATAATGGAAAACAATTAGGACTGGGTGTTATCAAGAACCCATCAGGGATTACAAAGAGGGTCATTACAAACAGAAACAGAGAAATTAAAAAGCAAACTGTGTATTGTGATTATCGAAGCAGGGATATTTAATTTTGTAGTTCAGTTCCCTAATTATCGGACATAGCATCCCTCTTTGAAAAAAAACAAACAAAAAAAAAAAAAAATATATATANTGTGAGATTCTACTCGTTCATATTTAGAGACATAGGTTAGACTATAGAAATGATAAGGTTAAGAGAAGGTAATTGCAGCAGTAACAAGGTGAACTTGCCAACTTACAGATTATAGCAGAGCTATGCCAGCGCCTCTCCGACGATGGCGCTTCTGTACTTTCAACGATTGGTATAGAGGCATCTAAAGTTCTTTCAAAATTTAAAAAATTGATAAGTAGCCCCCCCCTCCCTTACAAGCCACAATAACAAGGGACGTATATTTCTCGGTGTACACGAAAAGCTTGATTGACAAGATGCCGATGAGATCAATTATTATTTTTTTCTATTTATGCTGCAAGTATGGAGATTTAGGCACCCTTATCACCTTTTACCAGACAAATATAAAGCTTTACATTTGTTTTTTTTATAGATTTAGGGTTTGCGCGTTGACAATTAATCAGTTCTGGATAATATACAAATGTTCACAAGCAGATCCCTTTATATCTCACCATAATAAACCGTACTACTAGATCTTAAAGTAGAAAAGAGTAACATGATCATAATTTGATACTTACGATATCACTTATTATGAAATATAAGAGGTCCAAGTATACAACCTTGTGTTAGTTCGTATTCACTACACTCTTTATCCCTCTTGTTTTATATATATATGCGGCCTACAGACATCACTGGAATCGGGCTCCAGCCGCTCTTCGAAAGGCTTTCACAAGACATTTGAATGATCCAGAGTAAATCTAAAAACTACAATAAATTCTGTAAAATATGTCATAATATGTTTTTTTTTTTTAAGATAATTATTTAATTTTTTGTTTTAGCTTCACATGAACTTATGAATATCCATTTGCGCCCGGAAAGTAATGGTATCTATTACTATACTACATTTGCCGATTTAAAACTGTTATTATAAAAAATTTGACAAGATTTTTTTCTGTTTTTATAGAACATAGGCATGGACATCGTCCCACTAGAACAGGTAATTTAATTCATAAGCCGTTACTATAATTATATTTATATGGAATTCTAAAATGAAATATTTTTTCATTGAGAAATTTTTTTTCGGAAATTGAAGGCTATCAATCAGGTAACACTACAGAGTTTAAATTCTGCAGATAGATTTTTTTTTTTTAGCATTCACATTACTTTTGAATATTGACAAACAAATAAATAATAAATAGAAGTTTGAAAATATATTTATAATGTATAAAAGTTTATAATTCTTCTGTTATTTAACTTCAGTCATAGGCCGTTCAAAGTTGTGTAAATGCAACTTACTTAAACGTCAGAAATGAATTAATGTTTCGATCAGGATGAGAAAAATAAAATTCTCCAAAATTATTGGGTTATTATTTTATTATTGCCGACGTTTTGCCTTAACTTGTTAGTCATCATCAGGGCGATAATCATGTTTAGAGAGGTTTATGGTCACATCACAGACTACAGAACTAAAATAGTCAAGTTTAAACTAACTTGTGGAGTATTTAATTTTTCTTATCCTAGCAAAATTCTTATTCACTAACCATGACATCTTACTTAACATTTAATTTTATTAAACCTTATCAGTAATAATTTACTTCTACCTATATAAATAATAATTAGGGTTATGACCTTCTAATTACAACTAACAATCGAACCTACTGTCCCTACTAACTAATAAATAAATCAATAGAAAATATATTTATCATTTCTCTAATGCCGACACTGCAAAGGCCACGACCCGCCCGACGCTGGAACACGCGATCTACCACGGAAACTGACACTGGCTGAGACTAACTTAGCACTGGACCGCTGGCGAGCTGTTTTTATAACTTCGTGGAAGGGGCGAGGTAGGCCTCGCAAGTAGAAGCAAACCTACTTGAACCTAAACCTAAACCAATCTAAACCTACTTCCCTTTTCAGAAGAAAAGGAAGCAGGTGGCTTTCTTCAATATGCACCTTCCCGTTCAGGTCTGGTCCTCAGACCACATGCATGGGCCTTTAGGAATTTCCGAAGAAATAAGTGGTGACATAAGTTTCAGACATTCCGGGCAGGCTTACTCTTTGACGTCTTTGACCAGCGTGATTCATGATCACCAAAATGACACATTCGCAAGCTCCTGACTTCTTTCTTAGTACATCCTTCATGAATTTTCTCTACCTTCTCTGCTCTTATTCCTTCCAGCCCTATCAGACCACTAGTTCCGAAATATTTCTTTTCATTACAAATAAATAGTGCTTTTATCTGGGCTTATTTATTTCTGTTATCTTAAAATGTTTCAGATCGAGCAAAAGTTAGACAACAACAAGAAGGGACTGAAAGAAAAGGTATGGGGTGACTTAATGGTATGGGGTGAGTTAATTTATTTGAATTAGAAATGCTTTGCAGAAAAGTAAATGATTCCTTAAGTTTATTAGTTTTAACATAAAATTATTAATTTTGTGTCAATATGGAATTTACTTATATTCATTTAACATAATATATTTAACAAGTATTGTTTTTATTAATATTGCCTATTGTAAACTGTTAAGAAATATTTTTTTCAGTGATTATAATCGATATTCGAATAATCCATTGTTTAAAACTCAAAATTTTATTTATTTAATTTATTATTAAATTTATATTAC